>VWZW01007066.1:959854-1237020 GCA_013397115.1 Edolisoma coerulescens
CTCTCCTCTCCTCTCCTCTCCTCTCCTCTCCTCTCCTCAGCAAGTATCCTGATCATTGTTTTATGAGAGAACCTCATTAGGGTAAGTTCATTGACTGTATTCCTGTACTAAGGAAATAGCTTCCAGCACTAGATATTTAAGACAGTTCATTTGCCCAATTAATACTGGCATTGTATCAGCCAAGCAGTCCTGATGCCAGCAGCAGTACAACATATTGTTCTACCATGGAGGTGGCCTGTCCCTGTGAATACATCCCTAAAAGTTGCTGGATTCTACTGCCTTTTACCTAAACCCAGGCTAAAAATATTACCTAATTGTGCTCTATTCTGTGATTGACCTAGTTAACTGGCTGCCACACACAGGCTAAATATCCCTTCTCTCAAAAAAACCATGATCTTTTCTCAGAGCAGTGAGGCTTCTGTCTTGTCCATTCTTGAAGTGTTATGTCTACACAACAGTAGACATTGTGAATAGAGCACATCTTCATCTAGTAACAGAAAAAACTACTGAAACTTTGCTCACCTTGAATAATAAGTTCTTAGGAATGGTCCTTGATCCTCCAAATTGCCATAGAGTGTGGAATAGGATATGAAGTAGAGCATGACTGCATTGCAACTACTTACCCCCAAACAAACAAACAAAATGAAAAAACCACTACCACCACCACCACCATCACTACCACACCACTGACAAAAAGGGAGTTACTTACATTGAGTGAGGATTCCTGTTAAGGCATTTTTGAAACTCTCCTTGGCTTGCTCCATTTCTTGCTCGTGAGCCGCCTTTTCGTTCATGAGCCGGCGGACGTGGCTGTTGGCCGACTGCACCATGGAATAGAACTGGTTTGCAGAGCGACGATTCACCTCGCCTCGCTCAATCCAGGTGAGCAGCACCGTGATGGCCTCGGAAAACTTGCTATCATCTAGAACAATCAAAGCACGGGTTTCAAATTGCAGGCATAAATATCCTGCTGAGAACACATTTTCTGCTCCATGTCACATTAAAATCACTATAAATCCTGCTTGCAGTATATCATTTTGGGCAACTTTTGTGTCCTTTGTTCTATCAGATGTAAGAAGCCAATACAGCCATGTGAAACTACATAAATCTTCCTTCAAGGCTTGTCTTCTCCTCATTTTAATAGCTTTCTCACAACAAAAAGCACCCTCCCCCACTTCCCTGTGGCCTGAGTCTTTGCCTTCACAATGCCTCCCTTAAGCCATTCAGTGATATGGAATGACCTTACAGCGGGAGTGAGGAGACCTCTGTGGTACTGGACTCACTGAGGAAATGAAACGTGTCTGTGTTAATCTGCTCAGCCGAAAGCTCAGTCTTGGAGCTTGGGCTCAGCCATACTTCTGTCAACATATTTCCCTAACATCATGTTCTTAATTAACGAACAATGTTGAGGCTGAACAATTCTTCCTCAAAACACTGATTAATTACAAGGAACTGCTTTGAACAGATGATGTGTCTGCCTTTGTTTTGTATTATTTGTTTTGTTTTCTTTTTTTTTGCACTATATATTTGTTTTATGTTTTGCATTATTTATTTTTTTAAAGGATTCCAGATGAATCCAGGAAAACACCTTCATTTCATTACCATTCAGGTAATGAAAGTTGTTTTTCTCTGCACAAAGATTGCCAAAACTGAAGGCTAGATTTTGTACACTCCGTCCCCAGGTAATCTTCTTTCCTCTGACAGTGCTCTCAGCTTCCTCAGAAGTCTCTAAGCACAGCATCCATTACACTTCAGGCTTCATCAGGATCAAGAGGAAATATTTCTTTTTAAGTCTCATTTAGACTGAACCACGACAAAATATTATTACAACAGTGTCTTCCTGTGGAACCATTTTTGTGCAATTCGATATCATTTTTTCACCAGGATTTTATTCTGTAAAACTTCAATTTCCCAACAACTCATTTAAAACATCTCATCTAGCCTTTTTGGTTATATTTCTTTATATATATTTTAGATGGTATGCATACCTTTCTATAGGAGAAGGTATATGGTTATGGTGGGAAGATGTAGTGTAGTCATAACCAACAGACACTTAAAAATTGGAAAATACTAAACCCAGCCAGCTGTGTTAAAGGATACAGAAACATGTGACACAGTAAGACTCTGCTTTCTATGTACAAAAATAATGAAATACTAATTGTTAAGTGATGATTTTGGCTTTTATTCTGAATCAATAATCACTTCCCTAAAAGGTGAGGAGCCTAAAATACAGAGAGGACTAGTGACATGCTCTGTGCCCACAGCCTCTGAAGAAGAGATTTTTACTTTGCCTGATCTTTAGCATCTTATTAACTGAAATACGCTTTCAGCTACAGCAATAAGATTTGCTCTCCACAGGTGAATAGGCATGTTCACCCAAGATCCCTGAAGAAAAAATTGCAAAATAACAGCATCATAACACCCTCCCTGTGTACAATGATGTATCTGTTGTAAAACATTAATGTGTGATTCATTATCACCATTCATTAATTTTCGCTGGGCAGGAAGAGTCATATGGGCTTCTTTTCATTCCATATTGTCCCCTTGGATTAGACTCCACTTCTGAGCTTTGCTGGATACATATGCAGCAGGAATGTATTAAGTGGCTCTGACAAGTGAGGTTGGCTGAATATAGACCCCAGAAAAGCCAAATGTAAACAAGACTCATGCAAAGCCTCTTCACTGCAAGAAAACACAAGGATAAGGCTCTCTAAAAGACTTGGGCAAAATCTTCAGCCTGCTGAATTGCATGGGACCTGGTTGTCAAAGATCCAGTAAAGACAAGAACTCATCCCTGGAACACAATATTTATTATAGTTACTCTAGTAAATAAGAATAACCTGTAATAGTTTCTGGAAATGTTAGCACATTTCCATGCATAAGGAAAATCAGTAGCACAGAAACATCCTCCCTTTTCTTTGTTTTAGTCTCTCCCCAGTACTCATTTATGTGTTGTTCTGCTATAGAGTCTCTATGAAATAAAAACACCCTCCCCTTGTTTTGTTTTTATCAGGCACAGTGGGTGTCTGTAAGGGATGCTCATAAACATACCATCCTTCTGCCACATTCTGCCTACCCATTTAAAAGGACATGCTGAAAACCTGTTTTCATCATATTGTACTTCCAGGGAGCTGCAGAGGTCTGTGGGACTGTTATAGTTAATTCACAGCTCTGCACTAGCAGGAAAAAATCCTTTCATTGGTAAACATCAGCATCTTCATTGATTACATAATTAGAAGATGCATTCAAAAATGCTAGAGGGTAATATATGCACAACAGGAGCACATTAATTAATAAAATCATTTCTCTACAGTTTTAAAATTTATTTCACCTTCATTTTTAACTTTTATATTCTTGAGTTCACTCAGTGACTGGCATAAGGTAACTCACTGTGAATTCATTTTTTTCATCCAGAATACAGTGTCTCTTTCTGAGCAATGAGAGATTGCCTTAGAAAATCAGATTTTTATATGAGATTGTTCATTTATTTTTTAGTTAGTAGATAAATAGTAGAAGAAATGCAGCAATGGAATCTAATTTAAACAGAGCATGAACTGCCTTATGAGTGCAGCTATTTATTAAAAAAAATAAAACAAAACTCCTAATTCTGTTCAAAGTTATTCCCTCATGGTAGGATGCACATAATTACACACTGTTTAAAAACACACTCTTCAAATAAATTCCTTTATATAAGACATGTTCCCATATGTAATTGTTCTTTTAAAATAAGCATGCGGCAAATTATTTCTTACTCTTAGAGCTTTTTTCTTCTCCAAGTTACAGCATAATCTAAGCAAATAAGGTAGGCTTTATCAGTCCTGTTTTTGTTGTCTGTTTAATGGTGAGGTGAACTGTGCTCCAGAAGTGCCTGCTTCCCTCAACTGGCTGCAAAGGGAGCCTGGGTTGGCAGGCTCTTGTATCGACATCTCTGCAACATGCGCACGTTTGGTCGGAGTGATCCCAACCATTCCAAAAGTGCAGCTGCTGCCAACACCCACCCAGCATCTGCACCCCTGCATGTCCCCGAGCACGGGTGCTCAGTTTTAACACAAGCTCTGACGACGCAGTGTCATTTGAAGATCACCCATCCATCGAGGATGGCTTGCTGGGTGTCCTTCAATAGAGATTTCCAGGTGCTGCCAGACTCAATCACAGGACTCTAGAGATAAGATATTTCAAATTCCTCTTATATCAACTAAACATATCTGACATTTAAATCCTAGCTCACAACTTAGATGAAATGAAATATAAAGAAAAGAAAATGCGTCCCTAGAGCTGCCCAGAAAATTGTTAACAGGAATTTTCTATGAAAAAAGGGAATAACTGTTGACAAATGTTTTGCATTTTTCTGTTTGTAATTCGACCACCTCTAAGCAACCCCAACTGGAATAAACTTTTTAATTGAAAAAGCTATGACAACAACTGTTACAAAATGGTATACTGGGAAAAGGTGCTGGAAACAGAGGTTTTACTTTCAGCTTACGGAGTTTCCCTGGTGTAACACAGGGCAGAATTCAGCTCAGAGTACCCTCAAATGTAACTATTTATCTCTTAGTGTTAAGCGCCTCCATAACGTGCTTTCACTGCTTGGGTGATGGTGTCTAAGGCCTTAGCCATTAGAAAGGATACAGACTAATCCATCACTCTGAAGCCAGGCATTCAAACATTCCTATTTCTATGATTTTTACATTTATAGATATATTGCAAATATAGCTAGCTTTATATTTCTGTATTTCAAGAGTGACATTGCATGCTGGACTTCTAGCTAGGACAAGATCAAACACTGGGCTACAGATTTAGCCTTGTTATTATCTTTTCAACCCTGGCCTTTCTCAGATGTTTGAAAAGTATCTGAGATATTTCACACAACACTTGGAGCCTCTCTAAATCACAGCAAACCTTCTACATTGTCCTATGGGATATGGTGTTGTCCAGAGTCAGCACACACTACCTCTTGTCCCTAATCTTGCTCCCCTAATGCAACCTTCCAGGCTTGCAAGGACATGCTGAAAAGACAGAGCTTATGGCCTTTACTCCAATGACTACACCTAGAAAGCTCTTGTGCTGTTTTGTGTTGCATTAACGATCTCATTGTTCTCTGGCCCTTCTGTAAGATAGGAAGGGGCAGGTATACCTTCATGCCAAGTTCTGCCCTGACCAGCAGAAGCCCAGTTAACAAACCCCCCTTGAAGGTGCTCTTGTGAGCACTGAGCATGACTGTGCTGCAGGGCAAGCAGAGAGGGGACAAGAGTGGGGGCATAAGTCCCTCCGATTTCACCTCTGATTAACAGCCTGTCCTCTGTCAGCTGTAGCAGTGCCATAGAAGATGTGCTCCCTGCCTCATCCCCACCTGCTCAGCACCACCCCTTTGCTCACGGTTACACTGCCCTCAGCCTGCCTGGAGCTGCTCAGCTGCTCCGACTCCAGTTCCAGTTTGTCAAACCGGGCCCAGTTCAGTTCAGGATGCAAACTTCTTCATTACATATAACTGCAGCCAGGGGATGATGTATGGCCAAGGTTACTCTTAATCTGACTTCTGACTTGATAATTTATTAAACTATAACTAAGATTTCTAAACTGCAAAGACCGAATTCAACACGAAAAAGAATAAACCTTAGGAGGGGACTGCTGCGGGTGAATCAGGTCAGAGAAAAGGTTCACTAACTTCTCTCATCAGCAGGCTCAGCCCAGCTCCCCTGTGCATCAGGAACAATTTGCTTCCCAGCACACACCACTTCTGGTGCCAAAATGACAACCTATTTTTCTCTTGGCTTAAGAGCTTCTTTTGTACAGAGTGCCTGCCACTGACCTAGAAACACAACTCTTCAGTCTACTACCCTCACCTTCTTTTTTTCCTGCTCAAATCCCTTATATAATTGTGCTATGCATCACACACATCAGTCTAGTACTTTTGGGACTAAAAACGTTTTTAACCCAGTGGCATTGCATAACAAGTGAGAATCAAGAAATATAAATTCTTACTGTCAAAGCGTTCTTTTAAAGAATGATTAATATCTACCTCACTATTTTTTAAATAGCCTGAACTGCATGCTATAACCAAGAAACTTTTCCAGTTATGCAACAAATGTCTAGCTGACACTAGATTTGATAAAAATACACGTATATGTTCACTAAAAGATACATTAAAAGAGTAGTCTCTTCCCCCTACATAATCAAACTCTTTCTTTCTTTCAAATTAAATCACACAAGATTCTTCCAGGGGTGGGTGTTTCATGTGAGACACAGAAATCAATTATCTTCTCCTGCTGATGCCATTATTTCCAATGAAAAGTAATTATGAGGGTATTGAGTTTCCTCCCTATTTCTCAAAATCACACCACAAACTTTCAGAGCAGTGAGCTGCCACTTCCCAGCTCTCAGTAATTAACTTGAGTCATTTTGCAGTGTGGTACATTTAATCCAGTGGGTTTATATTAAAACCTCAAAATCCTCATTGATACAATATAGCTGAGATGAGGGAGGATGCTTTTAGTAATGCACTAAGCAGTGAGTGTTCCTCCTGTAGGCTTTGGGAGGGAGGTGCCCAGGGAATTGGGTTACCAGGCTGCTGATAGCTGAACCCACCTTATGCTCTTCTGCCAGCAGACAAAAGTGCCCTCGCACTGTGCCTGCTCACAGCCCCTGTGCGAGGCTCTCGGAGCCAGATGTATTGTGCCACAGCAGATGTCAGCAACATATGGAAGAAGGAAGGAGAAAATGACAAAAAACCTAAAACCAACCAAAATTCTAAAACCAGGATGGGTGAGTGAACAGATTTGATGCTAAAGCGTCGAAGCATGTCTGTTTTAGGGCTCTGTCCTGATATACCACTAATAAAAAAAGATTGTGCTAAAAAAAGATCCAGAGTCTCTCAGCAGCATTTAAACCTGGCATTCACTGGATTTGTTCATAGGATCTCACTTTGCCTCCCCTTCTGACGTAGCCCTGGACTGAATTCGATCCTTTCCGGGTGACACTTGCCTCTCTGCATAACTGCACTCTTTCTGCAGTGTTCCACCAGTCTGGCTCTCAAATGCAGGGTGATAATGAAAGCAGTGTGTTTTTCTTCTTAGTGAAATATCCTATCTCCCAAGCAATTAAACGTTGTTTATGTTTCAAATGATGTGCAAGAGTTGAGATTGTCAGGCTTGATGATACCTGAGTCTTGTGCAAGGCGCATCCCTGGTTAGTTCATTCTACTGTAACTGCCATCTATTTATTTAAATTTCCAATCTGCGCTCTCTTCAGGGGATAATACAGTACCTGGCAAAGAAGCAGCTTCTCAATTTTTAAATTATATTTTTAAAAATGAAAAACCATATGAAAAACCCTGTGCTCATAAAGAAACACTATATTAAAAAGGGAGGTAAATTCCAGGGTATTGTATATAACTTTCAGATATTTATGTCTCCTTTGCTCAAAATATTTAAATAAACAGATATTCAGATATAAAGAGATCTCTTTGTTAGGTGTTAGGTGATGGAACTATTTAGCTACCCACAGTAAGTAAGACAGATGTAGCATTTGCAAGGAGCTTATTTGAAAGAAGTGATTTCAGAAGATGATATCATTAGGTATAGATATGCTTGAATTAAGAAAACCATAATGTTCTAAATTCTGCTTTGAAACGCAAATGTCATAAGCACAGATTAAAATGTTGTGTTCCAATGCACCTGACAGAGCAGCATTCCACTTAAAAGGTTCAGCCTATCTCCAGTTGTGTCATGTTCTGGGCACCACATTACTTAACTGTTTATAAAGCACCCAGGAAAACAGATGTCAGAGCATGCAAATTTGAACCTAAATATCTACCAACACATTTCACTGTGCAGTAATAACACATCTGATTTAACACTGAGGAATTAAAATCTCAAAGACAGACGCAAATGCTGCAATGAACCAGAAGAAGAGAAACTCACTTTTATTTCTAATGTAATAGCAGAAGACACAATATTCTGCTGGTTTTGTCAAAACAAGGACTCAGGGTCTATTTTCAAAGGCTATTTAAGCAGGCAAATAATATTTACATTTCATTGTAAATGACCTTGGATTCCCAGAATTCACATCTGTGTATTTATTGAGGTATTTCCTCAAGGAAACACAGATGAGAAGGAGCTCATGTTCTTCTTCATGTTACTTATCTTCTTGGAATGCTGGAGCTCATTTCATTCTGATAATTGAGGCTCAGGCTAATGATATGAATGGTGCAGGGAAAAAATGTCCATACTGCCCACAAGGAGAGAACTAAGAAGGACTTCATTTGCAGGACTACTGAAGATCTTAATGGATTTAAAAAAATAGAAAAAGGAAAAGGAAAAGGGAAAGAAAGATACACATAAACCAACACTGTTTGCCACACACTGAATTGGAAAGTGGTGAAAAAATGCACTGGTCCATAGTTTGATAGGTTTTTTCAATTTCTGCAAAAATCAAGTGTTCAAACCAAGTTCTTTGCAGATATGAAGGGATTTGGTGTAGTCCACAGGGAATGGAGAGCATGTCACAAATCCTCATGCTCTTGCAGGTATACAAGGCCTCACATGCAGTGGGTTCCCAGCCCCAGTCACCAGGCGCAGAAGAACCGGTTCCTTTGTTCTGTGAAGCGCCACACCAGTAGAGACTACCTGGCTGAAAAGTCACAATGAATTTCTGTTTCCACCTGGCACAAAAGTTCCTCTGTACTCTCTCACGCAGAGTCACTGCTGCACCAGGTGACTTCAGCACACCAGAGGAATAGGGATATGCTGACAACTTACCTCTTGACTGGGGCAAGAGTTTCCAGCCAAGTCTGTTACACAAAAACAACGATTTCTTAGTCTTGTGGTGCAGTTTGCAGAAGGTGAAAAAAAGATATTGCCACCTCTGTTATAGACTCAGTAAATATCTAGACCACATTAGGGGAGTGGCTGATAAGACTACTTCATCTCTGCTCACCATAAGCTTTCCTTGCTGTCAGGAATTTCCAAGGTTATTTTGACAACAGAATTTGCTTGGATTTGGACCAAGTTATCTACATCTGTGATTGCAAAGCAGTATCTTGGGATGAGAGATGTTTAGTTGTTTTGGCTTGCTTTTTAGCTAGTGCTGCTCAGTGAACTTCTGCAGGCACTGCAGGAGCTGAAACCTGCATGTTGGGCACCTGCAGCTCTGTCTCATGAGCTGGCAACAGAGCTCGGGAGTCTTTTGAAGTGGGTACCACAGCAAGGTCATGACTTTCCTTAAGAAAACAACTGCAAAGCATCTGCTCAAAACTCAATCTTTCAAGTTAAATCCTGCCAAGTGCAGAAATATCGTGATCCTTCTTTAGGATGAATTGTCCAGACTTTTTCAGCAGTGCAAAAGTGGTGATATACAGAGACCTGAAATTTTAACTCCAGGTTTTACGTATCTCTGTGAGCGTGTGTGTATATGTGTATGCGTATGTGTGTGTATATATATATATTCTGCTACTTGCACTGGAGTCCACATTTAAATTGCGAATGTATGATGATAGTTGGACTCAATCTTAGAGGTCTTTTCCAACCTTAATGATTGTATGATTCTATTACATGAACTGCCCTTTGCCTGAGTTGAAGAATTTTCTTTATTTTTGCTTTACTTCTTTTTTCAGGATGTCACAAAGTGCTCATGTGGTGAATCCATGTTGCCCAAGGGAGGCCATAAAGTTAAATGCCACTATTCTATATATACTGGCTATGATGCCATAGGAAAGGTAAAGCAGACCAGTATAACTACTTAAGCCCACCGCTGCTTTCTGTACTACCTAGGACAGGGCACAACTCATGCCCACTGAGAAGAGAGGGGGTTTTTCTGCATTCTCCACCCCTTAACTACCTGTACAAATAAAGGGGTGGTGTCATTAATCTCACAACAAGGCAACTGTTAATTCACAGAACTTTAAAAATTACAATTTTTTGTTGCTGGATTTTAATGATTTTCAACTAATAAAAAAATAAACTCACCTTTTTTATTTTTTTAATGACGTATGTTTCTGAAAGTTTATTTCTGGAGAAACAGTCATGCACATAGTGTTGGTCTATTTTGTGCTAAATTTTTTTTTATATTAAATTTGATCATATAAGTCAAGCTCTGGTTAAATTTCCCTCAGGAGAACCAAAGGTATAAATGCTTGGAGTAGATTTTAATTAAGTATGGAAACTTCCCATAATGAAAAGAAAAATCCTTCTAAATATAGTCATCTTTAACATCTTGCAAAAACCCACATTCAGTTGCCCCAAGCAATGACTACCCACACGGAAGAAATTGTCCAGACTTCTTGCATTTTGTGGTTTAGTTCAGGAAACCTGTAGGCCTTACTACATAAAGAAAAACTTCCCTGCAAGAGATTAACTCCAAAATATTCAACGAAAAACAGATGGATCTAAAAGTGGACTGGAAGCTAGGTATGAATTAAAATTTCTTATATTAAGGCCTCCTTTCTCCTGGTCCATCAATCCATCTGGGTTATTTTACCAATCTATCAGTTAGATAGATTCATGAATTATTCAGTGGAGGAGTGTGTCTGGTGGGAATCAGACTGAGTAACAGACTGAGGTAGCAGAGACAACTAACAGCAACCAATGCAGTACTCAGAGAGACAGCAGGGTGCATCTCTGCTCCATGCTCCAAGGATGAAGCACTTTGCACTGTCCTTCGTCTGCTCCCCAAACATGTTTCATAGTTAGAACAGACATCAGTGTAATGACAGCTAGATAGTCTAAGCCTAATCTAGATAACTCTCAAACAGTGGCAAGAATCACAGCTTCTTGTGACCTGGCACGCAGTTAAGTAATGTGCTTGGCCATTGTGGGGGAAAGAATGCCAAATACAACTGCTAAACACTTAATGAAAACAAATACAACTCTAAGCAGTATGAAGAGCTGTTTGCTAGATATTTCTTTTAAATTTCATTACCATGAATAACTTTATTTCTTCACTTCTTACTGTTTATGTCAGCTATTAAAATTAAAATGAATCCTTGAAGTGCACCCTTGAAAAATATTAACTCAGTAAATGTACCTAGAAAAAAACAAACAAGGAAGCAAACGCATACCAAAACATGACACTATCCTGCACAAGTAAATCTAACCCTAAAGAGGGAGTGAAAGAATGGATGGTGTGTGTCAGACATAAGTTCTGTCAGCTCATGAGGGCAATTTGAATGCCAGGGACAGCCAAATGCATGTGATGCAGCAACCTAAAGGTCAAGGATTAAAGTAATTTTAAGAATCAGGCATTTATTATGAAGAAAGATGCTTGCAAGAGGTTGTCTTACTGTGAAAGTATTTCCTAGATATACGATGGCAGCAACTTAACATACAAAAAAACCCAGCTGTAGCATTCTGAAGGCTGTGTTTTAGCTGTTAAAGCACAGGTACATGGACAGATGTCACGCATTTCTAGCAGGTGGGTGAGTATCATTACCATTGGCATAGAAATGGCGGAGAAAGCCATTTCAGAGGGGGAAAGCTAACAGGGCAAGTAATGAAACACATCAGAGAGAAACTGGCTTCACTGCTCTGAGTTCTGCATGGCTCCTGCTTTTAAGGACTAATAAACTGAGAAGTAGCAAATGATGCTTACCTTTCAATTTTTCAGCCAGCAAAGCAGCTTCGTGTTCAGAATAATGCATTATTGCCGGAGGTGAAGGAGGGCGCAGTCTGTCTTCTTCCATTTTGCGTCTGTGGCGTTCTTCTCTGGCCAGCATTCTTTGTTTGCATTCCCATTCATAAAAGTCATCTCTTGCCTGAGCAAAATCAACATGAAGGCGACCTGAATCCTTTTTGTCTGTGCTAGATCCTAATCTCATGCGGTAACCTGAAATCAACAAGTAGAACTAACTGTTCCAGGATTTATTTGCTTAAATTTATCTTCATTTTTTTTTCCCTTTTCAAGCGCAGCCAGGTAAAAATGTACATTAACAGATTCCCACATATCTATGCAGGATCTATCAATCACCATGTTTTCACAAGAAGATAAACATCCATCCAGTCATTTTTCTTCACAATTTCCTGCACCACCTATCATCATAGTAGATGAACTGAAAAGTCAAGCCAAAGGTATAGAACCCACATTTCTGTTTAGAAGTCTCTCAAAATATGTAATATTTCTACTTGATGCTCCCAACTCTTAAAAGCACAAAAGTCAGATAAACAAAAAACAATTACTTAAAATGGATCTGTTTTAGTCTGAATGTGGAGTCCTTCTCCCCCTGATCCTGTTGAGATCATGTTCAGCCTAGTGTTTTTCTCCAGTCTGCCAAAGGAATTGGAAGTATGGGGAAAGGCTGAATTTCACAAAAACCTCATAGGTGATCATGAAAATTGTGCTACGTAAATTCCTGTGCCACAAAGAGGATGGTTTCATAACTATAGTGATGCTAGATCTCAAATTTTGAGGCTTTACAATTGCAACCACTATTTTCAAATTCCCCAATGAAAATAATCTAGCAGCAAATAAAAATCACCTACAAATTAATTGAGTTCATAATTCTTTAAAGTAATTCCTAAAGTAGGGACAGATTTATCAGACATTTGCAAGACTCCTTTCAGAACAAATAATGAAACCCGTTGTGCCCTATGTTTAGGGATATTCTGCATATTCACAACTTGGTCAATGTATCATATGCTAAAGTTAGCACATTGCAAAGACTTTAGGTTAAGGGCTACACAGCAGCACAAAAGGGCCCTGCTCTGAACTAAACCCTTGACTACTGTCAGAGGACAAACAAATCATGCCAAAGCTGTAAGAGAAGCTTTTGTGACCATATTTGGGCACCTGTCTTTTTTCCAAGTTTTATTTCTAAGACATAAATATATACACAGAGCAGTTTGTCATAATCTGAAAATTCCACTTCAGAGAAAGTGAGAGAAAATACTATGCAGAAAGCTTCAAACAGAGCCCTCAAATGTAGGTAAAATTCATCTGTCTACACGGGATAGCTCTAATTTCTCTATGCCAACATGCAACAGCCCAGCAGAGATTTCTCAAATGACAGGATGCTGCAGAGATGAAGTCTGTGTTGAGCTGGCACACAGGAAGCTCTTTAGAAACACACGCTACTGCAACCACTGCATAATAACTCTGGGGAGAGGAAACTTCTGTTCAAAATCTCAGGAAAAATGGTGTTTGCTACTTTTGATCTGCAATCCAAGAGAACCTACCTTCCAGTCCTGTGGTTTGCCTGTGGTTTGAAGAGCTTCAGTACCTCACCACCACAGTTAAAACTCAGTTCTGAGCTCCCTCCAGGAAGAGCAAAGCTAGGAATTGTGTAGTAGACTAAGCACATCCTTGCAGAAATGCATATCTAGGCATACTCTGTTTTACTGCTGGAAAAATATCCTGCTGTATGAATACAAGGGACTGTCTGTACTGCAGCACATGTGAGACAATAACTTCAAAGGCATTAAATATCCATATATGTAGTGATCCTTCAAAAAAAAAATAATCTGGGTGCCTTTTGATTTGACATTTTTCTTTCAAACATCTTGTGGAGTTCAGCTAAGGAGTCTACAGGTGAGGAAAAGATATGACTTTCCAGCAAGGAGCCTGAACCCAGATGAAAAACTTGAGCTAAATGTTTCAGAGGTCCTTCAAAACCAGAAGGCATAAAGAACTGCCTTACCAAGGAAAGGTTTTGGTAGGTTCCTACCAATGGAACCTATCAAATTTGGTCTCCAAGGTTCAGGAGCTTGGGGTGAAGTAAAACTGGATATTGTAGGAGTGGCAAAGGAGGGGACTGTTTACTACTTTAAAGTCCTCTTGGCTTTGCTTTCTCTAGCTTAGAGAAGTAAACACCACTCTTTCCCCCCAGAAGCTTTTTGTGGCCATATATGCAGCTCTAGTCCCAAGGCGTTGAAGGGAAGAGTTACAGATACACCACATTCAGTGTGACATAATAGAAGAAGAGTATGGGTGACCTTTCAGAACTGGGCTCTGAACTAATGAGGGTGTAATTATATGGTTTTATCCACAGAGGTGTAGGCACAAAGGAGTCAGCCAAAAGGGGTCAGTGGTGCAGCTACCCTGATAACTATGACAAATGCTAGCTCCCTGCTCCCCCCCAGTTTGGCGTGCCAGCTGCATTCCTCACACAGGGATCGCTCTGTGCCAGAACAGCATTATCAGCAATTTAAAGGACACTGCCAAGGTGCCAGGTCTCGTGAACCTAAAATTAGATCTCCCAGCTGGGCTGCACTTTCCAGGAAGACTCAATCCCTCTTCCTCTCCCGCCGCTGTCTTTTGCCTCCATTGGTGGGAGCACACTAGTTATGGGCAGAGACAGAAACACAGCAGTGCAGGAGGCAAAACTCTTGTGGACTTCAAGGCCCCTCACGTAAGCTGAATGAAGAACTCATGAAAAGGACTGTGCATCTATAGGTTTTGTGTGCACTGGCAAAGCTGAGTTGTATTAAAGCGGCCCTCATTTTTAAGTAAATGGGAAAAAAACCTAAACAGTGTACATTGCAGCAGCACTGGACAAATGGTTCACTTTAGGAAACCAGTTTAAGTGCCTCCAAATTAACAGATTTTGGAAATTTACCATGAATCACACTAAAAATATGCAACTGCTTGTTTAGCTCTGAAGACTGAAGGTGGTCAGCCAGACAGGTGATTTCCACCAGCACAGAAATGTAGAATAACCTAGCTAAGAAGGGACTTTGGATATCACCTAGTCCAGAGCAGAGTTAGCTTCAAAGTCAGATCAGAATGCTCATAGCTTGGCATTTTTCCCTTAACAAAAACAACAAATGCCTTTAGGATGGTTTCTTGCACCTTCATGAATTAGGCCTTGCAGACACCATAGGACCAATGGCCTGGCCAGTGAAGAACAAACTCCTTGATGGGTTGATAACCAGAAAGACTCCGCATGCACAGCTGGCAGGTCCTGTTTTGTACGTGAGATCCTCAGGCACCCATCTGTGCTGGAAATTTTGAGCCCCAAGGCAGCTGGGAGGCTCGCTCTTTTTCAATACCATGTCTCCCTATTGATGTTTGAGGGTGTTTGAATGTGTGAGAGAAACACCTGGCACTGCCTGCCCTTCATGCACGGGCAATGAATTTTTTTCCCCTTCTCTTTGCTCAGGGCTGCAGCCAGCATTAACTTTGTGCCTGGCTTGTCATTTTTAATTTCAGGTTTGCACACAATGGAAGAGGAAAAGACTTTGCGAACTTGCCAAGATCCTCACTTTAAAGGAGCAGAAACAGGAAAAGTTAATGAAGGTGCTAAATAAAAATCAAGCAGTATTTTCATATCACAGGTCTAGTGCAAACTCCATGGCTTGACTTACCTTTGAGTGTTGCTATACTGGGGACCAGCCAACAGCTGATGTCTAACTGGGGATCTAGATCAGAGTGTTAATGGTGATCAGAGAGAACTTGAAATAAAACAAGTAAACAGTACTGAAAGGAAACCCACAGGGGGAAATATCAGCACAGGAAAAATGCATACATGGGCTTTTGGGCTATAAAGAGGTCTGTCTCAAGACACCTGTTTGTCCCATATTTTCAAGTCCAGGGCCATCAATATTTGCAGGAGTTACTGAATTATCAGCCAAAAGAGTAAAGTACATACAGTTTTGGGAAAGAGCTTTCTCATGGGCTGGTATGATGATTTTAAAATGTCTTTTCCTTGGGAGATCAAAATACAGCTAAATGAAACCTAGCCTTCCTTAAGCTGACACTTTTATCACAGTCTTCTACCCATCTTCCAGTATCCCTTTTCATACACGTTTACTTGGGAATACAAAGGAAAAAAAAATCAGTGATTAAACTACTTGATGGATTTTGTAATCACTTGCTCTATTCTGATGATAAGCATGGGCTAAATGCAGAACTTGATGAGATTAGATGGGGTAGGCAGATAAAACTGATTAGGTAGACAAAATTATCATTATATCAGAAATATCAAAGGCATGACTTTCCCCTAATATAACACACACACTGTATTTGTACATCTCTTTTGTCTCTCACATGGAAAATAAAATGCCTTAAAAATATGCTTTATTCCCACTATTTCAGAATATATTATGTTTGAGAATGGAATAAAGACTGGTAAAACCCCCCCAATATTTCAGTACAAGGAAAACATGGGTCTGCCTAGTGCCAGACCTCCCTGGTGGTGGTGGGGGACAGTCAGTGCTTCCTGTTTCGTCTACAGAGCTCAGCAGCCTTGGTAAAAAGAAGTGGAACCTGGCTAAAGAATGCTCCTGCATTTCTTCCTAGTCCCTGTCAGTTCCACTGGTTCTTTCCCTCGTCTAGTCAGAGACAATAGGTACAACACTTTGGGAGAATGAAAAGGTGTGGAGGAGAAAACGGATGGGAAGGGAGTTTGCTGAGCAGAGGTAAGAGAAAACACAGACAGCAGCATGACTGTGACAAAAGGAAACAGAAGAAGGAAAGATGGATCAGGAACTTGGAAATAATTGTGCAGAGAATTCAGAATGAGGAAGAATGAGGAAGGGAAACTTTCACCTCCATTTCTACTCATGTCCTGTCTCCTGAATGTGCAGTCTAGTGCATTATGAATGAAGACACACAGCAGCAGATGGAATTTCCTACCTCTGTGGTCCTTCAGGATTTAAGGCAAATGAAATTAAAATAAAACTTGACTTGGAGTGAAGCAAAGGGTGCAGCCAACTGCTGAGAAGCAGGAAATTGAGCTAGTGGAACACTGTTTCTGGCCCAGGGTGGCAGCCTGTACATTTTTGAGCTTTTCTTTGCTTTTTTGCCACTTTTTTGTTTAACATAATACAGTAATACCACTTCCTACTGAATCTGATGCACCCCTCTTCTGTTCCGTTACTAGGGCTGCCTAGACAGAAGCTGGAAGCTGGTAAATGTGCTACTGCTTGTGATGCCTCTAATCTGCTGCAATGATCTACAGCATTCTGGAAGTAACATGAATAAAAACATAAATAAGAAGGGTGGAAAGCAGGAACAGAGGATTGGGGGGGAAGAAATGAAGTAAAATTTAAAAAAAAGAAAAGAAGTAAAATCCAGAGTGGAATAAATACCTAGAATAAACCGGAAAATATAGCAATATTTCAAAGAAATCTTTACACAGACCCCATAAAACTAATGATTTTCTGTAGCTCTTCAAAAGGCGTTTAAAGCAAGCAGCCAAGTTAGAAAGAAATCCCAAAACACCTAGAAACCCTGTGGAAAACCTTTTTGAAACAAAGGAGCGAGGTTTTTCCTGATGACGTATTTTAAAAGTTTAGATGCCTGCCTTCCTTCCTTCCTTCCTTCCTTCCTTCCTTCCTTCCCTCCTTCCTTCCTTCCTTCCTTTTCTTTCTTTCTTTCTTTCTTTCTTTCTTTCTTTTTCTTTCTTTCTTTCTTTCTTTCTTTCTTTCTTTCTTTCTTTCTTTCTTTCTTTCTTTCTTTCTTTCTTTCTTTCTTTCTTTCTTTTTCTTTCTTTCTTTCTTTCTATCTAGCTGATGGTGATTTGAAAGACAGCTTGTTTCTAGCTGTGTGAACTTCCTATGGACACCTACAGGATGTTGAGATTCTGTCCTTACTGCCAAACGGAAGATGGTCAGGGTGGGAGCTCAAACAAGAATCCTGGGTCATTAACTCTCTCCCAGGCTCAAAAGGATGGTCCCAGTCGGTGCTTTGAGGTCACTCTACACAGGGTGGGTGGATGTAAGCCAGTCTGTTTCAGCTTGTCTTGGCCAAGGAGCAGTCCCTGGACCTTGTTTATGCAAGAATATCTTGCATATGGGTTGAAAATATAACACTACAATTGTGGGGCAAAACACTGCTTTTGAGACTCTCCAGGACCCAGAAAGATGGATGAACCAGCCTGTGGAGTGGAGACAAATATATATACAGAGCACGTGATCCAAACCGATAAGGTGAAAAAGGACTTGGTTAACAAGCCAACCCTCAGATGAAGGAGCTTGTAACCTTAAGAGGACACTGACAATCACAGAAGCCTTAAATGTGAAAGCAGAGTTGTTTTTCACCTTTTTCCTTCTTTCTTTTTTAAATTTTTTTTTCCGTATGAATTAGAGACTGGGTTGGGTTGGTTTTTTGTTTTTGTTTTTTGTTTCCTTGTTTTTTGTTTTGTTTTGGGTTTTTTTCATCTGTTCCTTTGTTGGGAAATAAAGAGATTCTGAAATTTTACACCCTGTAGTTTCTGTAGTACTCGTTGTCATGGGAGGCAACAGACGTAGCCTACAGATGGGGCTCAGAATCTAACCCATGCAGTAGCTGAATACATGCATGCATAAAGACAGACTTTATTCAGGCTGCATCTCAAATCTATAAAAATATGCCAGTGAAATTTCCAGCCTATCAGAAAAATTGGCACTGGAAAACAGCAGCGCTCCTGGCCTGGTGCCCTCCTCTTTCCACAACCTGTGAGCAAAACTATATAAACCTGTGTAAACCGAAAATAAGATTGTTCTGTAGTGAATTTCAGGATCTGCTGCATTGTTGTGGGATGGCAGGAAATTGCTCCCAGGTAAGTAACATACAACACCATGCATGAGTCTTGGCAGACAGAGAAATAACAGACTTGCCCCTTGCCACTCCATGCTACAGCCACTGAGTTCAAGAAAGACTTGCTGAGATAAAAGCTAAGAAAATAAGCAAGCATTAGCATCACAAAATACAAATGAGAGGCAAGGAAAATCCATTAAAGAATGTGAAGTACCAGAAAGGTAAATGGCTTTATCAACCATGAACTCCTCTGCAAAACGAATGTGACAAAAATTCTTCTTGCTTTTCCGAATTGCTGTTATATCTCCACACTGCTCAAAGACTTCCTGAATAATTTCCTCCGTTGCGTTTTCTGGTAATCCTCCAACAAACACTGTTTTACACCCAGGAGGTCTCTCTCTTGTTGAAGGTGGTGGAAGATCTAAGTCAAAACAGAAATCATATTGGAATACAAAATTTGTCTTTTGATTCATTGGCGCTGTTCACCCCTTTAATCAGCTCTGGGCAGCAACAGTTACTTGACATAGTATAGAGGCAGAAGAGAGGGACAAGCAAAATAATTGAATATTGCAGAGATTATCCAAAACTGATTACTTGAATCTAAACCGTTTCAAGCTTTAGGTGGTGTTTCAGACATTAATTCCTGGCACTGCAGGTTGTTCTCCAGGACAGACAGTGAGGTCTAAAAGGGTCTTTCTTTTCCCTGCACAGCCACACAAAAAATAGAAAAATATTCTGTTTCAAAGCAGGGGAGCTTCCACAGCTGATATGACCCTGAGCACAGATCTCAAGCTTTAGTGCAGCGCATTCAAAGCCTGAATTTCACCATCTCTGTCTCATACCCATCACTCACCATGCTCACCAAGTGTGTGGGCTGTGAGCAAGCCCATGCTGTGTACACCCTGTGTACATGGGCTGGACACCTTTCCCTGGTATTAGCATAATTTCATTTCTGTCTCAGAGTACAGGAGCACAGCAAACAGAAAAACAAAGTGGGAAACACAACAAAGTGACAGCATGATGAAAATACTCCGCTGGTTATCTGTTTTGTCTTGTTGCCAGATAATGGGGCAGACGCCAGCACAGGGGAAGGATAACCTCACTGTTTACAAGTGCTCACGAGGTGGAGTAGCTAGAAATGCTATTTCCATCTATATATAGAGAGAATGTATACACACATCGGAAAAAATATTAAATTTTTGAAAGCTGTATAAAAAATAAAATCTGCCATAACACTTCACCTTGTTTATACATAGTGAAAGTAATTCTCTAAGAAGGAATCTGACTTGTATGACTTAGTTTTTTGGCCTTTTAACACAATAAAGGAGGTTACAACCTTAAAGTGTACACATATATATACATACATACTCATATACATAAACAATTTGATTAAACTGTTATCTGGGTACAGTGCAAATCCAGAACACCTGAATATTTGTTTAATGTTCTCATTTCACAGTGAAAGTGAAAGTCACTGGTAGGGTGGCTATGAAACTCATGAGGCCAACACACAAAATCAGGGTTTGGGCCTGAGCCTGTATCTCAGTGGGAAGAGTTTTGCGTTTGCACAATCACAAAAGGAACGGGAGGGAACCTGGTCCCTGCTTTCAAAAACAAGAAGGAACTCATCTGCCATGTTGTACCTCCTGAAAAATGGCAGGAGAGAAGCTGTAGCCTCCTTTCCCTCCATCTCCCTCAAAAAGGGACTGTAGCGAGTCAGTTTTGGGGTGCAAGGTACTGTGTTGAGGGACATGAGCCCAGAGTGGTCCCATCTGACTACAAGCACCCGAAGGGGAGCACAGAGATGAACAGCACCATATAAGTTTTATGTTTCGTGACATTCTGATCTACAGGAAAGACAGGTATCTACTATGAGCAGTGTATATTTTTAGGCTGTGTTACTTTTTTTAAAGTATTTTTCTTTTTTGTACAAGCTGCATAGTTTTTTTATGTGACCCTACAGAGAAGAATAAGGGTGCTCGTATACCATACCATGCTTTACACACAGAATAGACCTTAGAAGGAAAGACCATACTTGCCTGCAATCTATTTAAAAAACATAACTGTTAATAGATAAAAAAATTTCATGCAATGTATTTAGGAAAGTAACATTCTTTCTTCAGATCCACTTACTTGGGTTTGGAGGGAAGAGTGTGCAGCTTTTGCAGTGAATTATTTCTTTGACTACAGGCACATCTGTTGGTGGTGGTGGCGGCACTAACCCCATGCCTGGTATCATTGGGTTAATCGGAGTGATTCCAGTCATCATGCTAAGGCTTGGATCAAAGCCTGGTACACAGATTGAATCTATAAGTATAGAACATAAAATACTGGCTTATAAATCTTGAAACTACTTGCTACAATTTTCTTGTACAGACAGTTTCTCTTTAAGTTTGTTTTCCTTGTTTGTTTGTTTGTTTCCACAAGCATCACTGTGAGAATTAGAAGGGAAAAAGGAAAAATGGAAAAAAAGAAAAGGCAGAGAAATAGGGAGGAGACAGGGAGAAGGAGAGAGAAAGGGATAGGAAGAGGGGGAGGGGAACGAGGAGGAGGGAGCTGCATTCTCAGTGAAAAAAATAAACCATGCATAAAGAAGGGAATGTTACATAATCTAAAATATTAACATGACTGAGTAAAACGCAGCACATTAATGAGTAAAACCATGCACAATAAATATCTGTTATTATCTGGAATGCAATCTTCTGTTCATAATGCTGCTGTGGTGTTTACATTGCTTTCTGCCCAAAGGATACAAAGAACATAATTTAACATTGATATGTCCTCTCCATCTAATTGTCAGACAGATTTATCACAACATAGCCTTCTCACATAAGTGACCTTGATTTACAAACAATACAGAGAAAGATCCATTGCTGGCTGCTTTATGTAAGTCTAGTTAGCCAAGACGTCTAACCATTTTACCCTGGAATATAAATTTTCAGCTGCACAGAACGGGGTCTTTTTGAACCTTGGAATTAATTCCTTCTTGTCCTGTTATTTAATCGGATTAGTAGATTCTCTTCAACTCATGTACTATTAACATACACCACTACAGCCTCATAAAGTAAGATGAATATTTGGCAAGCGTTGCTCTTTCTCCTTCCTGATCTCTTTGCCAAGACTTCCATACGTATTACTTAAAGCTGCAAGATTTACCGGGGAGCACCAGTGCTTTAACACCAAGAATTGTAATAAGCAGATGTTTCAGAGGAACCGAGAGCCAACTTCTGAAATTCGCTTTCGTTAAAAACAAGGCTTTGGGTTTCTTGAGGCATAATGAATAAAATATTTTGAGAGACCGATCTCTTTGTTGGCATAACACTGCTGCTATTTGGCATCATCAATTATTTAAAAGAAGAGAGTTACTTCGGTGTTCTACAGATTTTCTGCTGAGTTTTCTGGCTAGCAACTGGAAAGTATTTAATGATACATGTAAACATGGGGTTTGGTAGCTCAGGAGCTTGTTTATTTTGAAGAAGCAAAGAGGGAAGAGGGAAACAACTCCTTTTCAAGCATTATATATATATCTATATTAAAAATATATAAATACATGAGATTTGAGCTAATTTTTAAAAGGCAGCATGATTAATGAAATGTGACCAGAGAGAGACAAGTCTCTTCATCCTAAATCTGCTGCTGAGAAGCTTTGTGGCCCTGGGTCAGCCCTCTGACCTTTCTGTATCTTCATTTCTGTATCTACAAAACAGGCACAGCAACACTCCCTCACTGGAGAGTATTAGCTCACATATTTATAGCACTTTTCAGGTGTAAAGCACTCTGTGGGGGCTGAAAATGAGCATTATTGTTCCGGTGAAACATCCATAATCGTCTTCTCTGGGAAGGACAACTGAGGACTGAGAACTACTCTAAGAGAGCTCATATCTCTCTCAACCGCACGCTCGCTGTTCTTCACGCACCGACTGTGAGCCTTTACCCTCTTCAGGCACTCCTGTACAAGCGTAGCAAGTGCACAGTAAGCAAGGATTTGCTTTAGGCTTACTGAAGACTAGTATTAATGAAAAGTCATGATATTACATTACTTTTTTTTAATAAGTGGGTTTATGAAAAAGGATTTGCTCTAGGTGTGATGCTTTTTTTTCAGTATCGATGTATACGCATTGCTTTTCAGATTTAGCTTTGAAGCTTGGAGGCTGTCGTTTATTCTGCAAGATGCAGTGGTGGCCATATATTAAATATTCATGGTGAATGCCAGGAGATAAAGTCAGAGGTGAAAGGGGAACATATAATTCAAAGAAGTCCTTAGGCTATGCTAATAATCTTAATCTCATTTTTACAAATCAGACTTCTGACAGTCACAGAAGACCATCCTGGTCAGCACTCTCTGGCTACGGGTGGAACTCCATCTTTGCTACTCGCTGCTAAAACATCCCATAGAGCTCAGTGGCATGCAAAGTGGGGCACCACGCTAGCACCCAACACACCGTGCCATACCAGTCCTCTCCTGAGATCAGGAGATGCCAAACGAGGCATTCTGTCCATGCCTCTGGACAAGTGTAGAGTCCTCTACAGTCCCAGCCAGACATGAAATCCAATATCCACAGTAGATCTGCAGCATTCTGAAGCAGGTGTACAAGATGATGGAGAGAAGGCCAAGTTCTCCCTGTCCCCTTAGTACCTTTCAGGCCCCATGTCACAGCCAAGGAAAAAGATCCTCATCTGGCAGGTGCTACTACAAGGGGTATCTAAATTCTACTGTTATGTCCTTAAGACAACCACTAGACACATTTCAGCTTCTCTCCAGGGCTACAGAAATGACATAGCAGCAAACTCTGCCCAACCCACAGACACATGCTCTCACCCACAGCAAAGACAGCAGGTTACAATAAGGTACAGTTTTCTGAATTTTCCTTTGGCAGTGGTGCAGACACAGAGAAAAACAAATCCAAGGGAGATGGCCACAGGGAAACTCATGTTCACAAACACCGTGAATCTGGGCATGGGGAGGGAGAGCTTTTAGGCTGCATGCTAATCAGAACAGCTTTGTGATTCAAGTGAAAGAAAATTATTTGCCACTAATTCCTGGCACATCCAAGGAAATGTGACTTTGTAAGTAACTTTGCCTGTGTTAAATAAGTACACGGCTTTGTCATCAGTTTCTTTTACAACTAGAATCAATCTACAAGAGCATGAGCAAAGTGCTGGGGTCCAGTCCAACACTTGTGGAATGTCCTTCCAGGAGTGCTGGGACTCCGTGCCTTCAGAAGGTGACTCTGGTGAGGTATACTAAAGAGGACTCATTCAATAATTCTTGAAATCTAATTCCACATCTTGCAGGCACTAATCCAAGCCCTGCTAAGGTCAATAGCAAGACTACTGAAGGCAACGAACAGATTTTAACCCTGACTAGGTTTACTTTTTCTGTCCTCTTGAATAAGTTGCTTCAGTTTCCCAGTGTGTTAAATTAAGAATGAAATGTTTTCATGCATAGCATGAGCACTGAGAGGATGAAGAGGTACCAACTGGCGAGCATCCTGGAAATGAAAATCATTCTCTGAAAACTAAAAACTATTATTATGCATTGCAGGGGTGGAAAATTCAGATGAGTTTCTAAAGAGTGAAGCTCTTGTTTGGACCCCCAAAGAGATTGGTGGTGCTTGCATCTCCAGAGAAGCTGATGCATGCCACGTGCATATGGCTGACAAACCATGACAAGAGACTATAGATGGGATGTCCAAAGGAAATACTGGTCTGGACTCTGAGGTGCAGAGAAAAAGGTGCTGATGAAGTCACTGGAAAGGAAAGTCAATAAGTTTGCCACATCTGTGATAGGATCTAGAAGAGCCCCAAGTTTAACTATATTAATGCTATCGAGAGGTGCAATAATAGAAGCTGGATATATAGCTCTTGTCTAGAAACAAGGGATGATCATCCATCAGCACCACCACTGCAGTCTGCTCCATGTCCTGGCAAAATGCCTATTTGGAGCAGGGCCAGGACACCAAGCTTAGCACTGGAGGCAACTACTGTTGAAATAACTGGAAAGATTGTTGGTCTTCAGAATCAAAGAAAATGATAAGAGTTATGCAAGGATTTCAAAAAATAGGAATCAACCCTGCCCATGTATGATTTTTTTAACAGATTCCCTTAGAGACATGATTATTAAGATATTGTAGACATGAATATGTTACGCTAAACACAGAGATCCATTACATTTATCAACTACACATCTGAAGAGTTAAAAAAGCAGTATTTTATGCTTTCAAAGATCATGGGATTCTTTTGAAAGGGATCTATATATATATTTATGCAGCTGTGTAAGTGTTTATCCATCATAAAAACAACCTGGAGGAAGAGACAAAATTTTCATTTAAGAAATGTTAATAAATAATTACTAAATGAAATCATTAAAATGGAAAGTAATCAGAGATGATAAAGAACTTTAAGAATGGAAAAGCACATGTTGATCAAGTTAGAGTCCCTGTGGATACTGTACAAAAGGCTTGAATATTCACACATTTACATAAGAAAGTAAAAGTATTTAACATCGAGATTTTGAAGTCCATGTTCTGCCTAAATTTGGAAAAACAAGTTAATTCCTGTTTCATCTGATAAGAAATTGGCATAGTGGAGAACAATGAAAACCTCTGGAGAGCAAATATTTGGAATTGGCAGTCAGAGAGGCAACAAGAAAAATCTTCTTGAACACATGGAGTAGTTTTTAAAGCTTCTTTTTCTTTCAAGTGGAATAATAGAAGAACACAACATTTCACATGAAATCTTTGAGTCTGAAAAAACCAGAAGAACAATAAAATTCCTTTGATAAAAACTATGTTCTAACACAGTAAGTAGTGTAGAACAACTGCTTTTATTAGGGACCCTTTTGGAAGGGCAGGAAGAACTTTGTCTTCCATAAAAATAGCCACACAATCTTGTAGAACCATCCTCCTTTCCTTCTTTGGCAATGGTTGCTGTCTGGATCACCTTTTGTTTTTGCCACATCATTGCTCTGCCCAGGTAACAAGGACGTTTGCTCCTGCCAGCTGTGCTTTTGGGTATTGCACTCCATCACCAATAATAAGTTACCACCACATTTCCACCAGCCCTTACCACAGGTATTTATCTGCTCAAAATCACTTTTTAAGGGTATAATCCCCTCTCTGATTCATGGTGTTAGCCCTTGGATGTGTCTTTTTTTTTTTTGCCTGCAGCTGCCAATTTTTTCTGTGGAGTTTTTGACAGCTGCCAAGTTTTATTTCTGTTGGATGCATAAGAACATCCACAAAACAGGGGTTTGTTTGTGAGCCCCTGCTCGCACACATGGAAGGTTTCCACCAGGGACATCATCAGCCACGTGGCTCAGACCTGTTGGTCGAACACACAGAGAGAGATGGTGAGCAGTGAAAACAATGATCTGAGCACAAAACAACTAACAAAAATAAGAAACATTGAAAGGGTTCCCATGGCCTGGGAGTGATAATTTTACACCTACAAAAATAGTCTGTTTTCTGCTAGGGAATGGAGTTGCCTGCCAACATGCACTGAAAGGACAAGGACAGCCCAGGCAGCAGCTGGTAGTAAATGTACTAAGATGCTTGTTGAACTTTGGTTTCTGTGGAGGAAAAAAAAAGATCCTGGACACTAGAGATTTGATCATGTACTTCAGAAACACCAATGCTGAGTATTTTGAGACTGAATATAGAGCAGATTTCTAAAAGGTGAAATTAAAATTTTCCTGAAAAAGAGAAAATCTAATAGAGAATCTGCCTCCCTTATAATAAATACATATATATACACATACATACGTATATGTGTATATATAAACTGTCACTAGCTAAGAAATGGTTGCTATTTTTTTTTTCTTTGAAATAAAGAAAGTACCTTTCTAGAGTAAGGAAAAGTTATTCTAAAAATTTTTTGTATTTCTCCTTCAAAACTCTGCTGTCTGCCAGTGCCTTCATTATCACCACAATCTAATTTTTTTCCCTATCAGCAATTAAGAATGAATATTCAGCTGCAAGCTAGAGATCAAGGCTAGATCACTGTTTTCCCTGGTCATTCAATTCCTACCGTCCTCTGGATTTCATGCAGCTTTTGGTGGAAGTGACTAATTTGGTCAATATTTAGGGCTTCTCTCATCAGCATCTTTGAGTACATTTCCTTGACCAGTTTAGACATCATTAGACTTCTAGGCTTGTCTGTCTATAAAATAGATGCTGGATTGTCTGGTAAACATCTAGGCAACTAGCAATAAACAACAGTGGGATAAAAAATTTCTGACAGGTCCTCCATTTGACCAGCATAACCACTATCATCCTGTCTCGGAGCAAGGACCATCTGACTGTGGCCAGTAGCAGACGCCTGGGGCATTGGAATAAGAAATAAGCAGGCAAAGAGCAAAATATTCTTATCTCACATACATTGAGTGCTTACATACTTTCAGTGATAGAGACCATAACTGAACAATCCTTTCTAGCAGGCATCTAGTCCACAAAACTTGATTTATACCTTTTTACTAAATCCTACTATGCACCTACTCATATTTTGAATCCATTGGAACCTCTTTGTGTCTCTGGCTTTCACAGTGTGCTAGTGAGTAGCAACTGGCTTGGGAATTGTGCTTCATTTTCTTTGCTAAAACAAGGTATTTGGCAGTTCCAGGTACACCTTCTAGCTTTTTCATCCTGAGAAATCATGAATTCCTTATTCACCTTATCCACAAGATTCCAGATTTCACTTCTGCTTTTATATTTTGCCGTCTTTGTCAAAGTGACCTTTGTCTCTGTGGAACTGCTACAAAGGAATATGGATATGGAACCTCTGATTTTGGCCCCTTTTAAAATCATGAGAAGGTATCTGCAAGGGCAGGGATGTCTTTTAGGTGCTCCTCTAGGCCTGAATTGTTGAAGAATTAAGCACTGAAGATGTGGGCAGATGCCCTTACAGAGATGCTGCAGGAACACAACCGATGAAGGACCACAGGAGCACAGGACTCCTGCAGGAACAGGAGTAAGAGGTGCAGAATCAATGTGTGTGTGTGTGCGTGCGTGTGTGTGTGCACATGTGAATGTTTGTATTTGGTGGAGTGGAAAGGAGAGAGTTGAGAAGGGCCAGGAAATCACCTCCTTGGCTTCTGGCTTTCTCAGTTGGCCAGGGGATCCCTATTAACACCGTTCAGCAAGAGCTACATTCTGTGAAACAGAGCGTGATCTGTAGCAAATACAAGTCTCTAAGGGACTTTTGACAAAAACAGAGGGTGAGGGGGAATCCAGATGAATGTTTCTCATTAATAATCAATGAAGTAATAATTTATGTGAACTCTACTGTGGCTGCCAGACCTACTTCATAAACAAAGCCCTTGCAGAATCATCAAAACACTTGCCACTTGAAAATTACTTCTATGAGACATATATCACTGACAAAGCTTTAGGGCTGTGTTACTGTACTTGCTTTTTTGAAGAAAGCCCGGTGTCTGCACAGAGGAATAGTTTACAGCAGACAATCCCAAAACTTTAGATGCTGTTCTTCAGAGCTAGTTATGCTGTAGCTGAAAACACTAAAAGCAAATCTGACCTCCTCTTGATCCCTGCCCACAAAATCACTTGACAAACACTATATTTAGAGCAATACCCATGACAAAGACTAAATTAAAGAAAACCACCTTCTCTTTTTACAAGCGAATCACGGGGTGAATCCTGGTTCATCCTTTATTGCTGCAGTGCTTGGCACAACAGGACCTCAATCTTGTTTAGAGCTTCTAATGCAATGCAAATAATAGGAGAGACTAACAAATAGTAATAATACAACAAAGCATTACCACAATGGATGCCACTCTCCTCCAAAGATGTAATTTCAACACTGTTGTGTAAAGAATTCTACAATGTTAATGTTATTTCTATTACTGTTTCTGCTTATGGATAACCATCAGTGCCATTTCTACCTCAAAGGGGTCTCAGGCACTACCCCCCCATGGTGAATCTATTTAGTTTCCTCTTAGAACAGCTCTGCAAAAAAGTACCTGACAGACAATCCTGAGAGTGATCTGAAAAACTGGGGACTTAAGGTTGAGGGAATCTGATGATGGCTTGTCAGTTTTTAATGGTTGACAGCTGCATGAAACTAAGCCAGAAAAAAAGTGACTAATCTTAGTCTCCATCCACCATCAGCCGCTCTTCCATGTGGAAAACCCTGTTGCCATTGCAGCAGAAACTTGTGAGGATGAAAATTGAAGTGGTAGAAAGCAGAAAAATAGCAAAGAAGGAAAAATGTGAATAGAAAAATCAAAATAAATGCAGGGAAAGAGATGAAGGAGAGGGAAAGATGAAAGGACAACAATATTGTCTGGACTGTGTCCATGCCTTATCCACAGGCTCTTTTGACCTGTGCCAGGGTTTTGAAGGATTCATGAGTTTACAGCACCTCACAACATCCAGAGTATTGACCTTCCCAAAGTCTCTGCTGCTTAAGAACTATTCCACACATTAGGAATAATGGGCTCCTTCCATCTTTTCACCAATAAATCACTTCCTCACATGGGGTCAGTCACAAGTTCATTGTGAAGAAAATAACAAAAATGCAAATTCTGCACAGTGCCACCTGGTCCCCAGTTAATGGCTCCTGGGCTGGTTTGCAAAAATATGGGGCTGGCCAATATGCAAGATGCAATGTAATACACTGCCTATATGCTGTAAAATGAGCACAGCTGTTATTTCCTGACTTCCAAAAGCCTTTGTGCAATCACTGTTTGCTGTTCGGGACAATCCCCTCCTGTTCTGAGATTCTTCTCAATTTTGAGCTCTTCGCAGTGGGCTATTTAGTAAGGTTAGCCTTAGCCAAACTAAGTAGCCTCTCTAAGCTCCACTGGAAGCTGTTCAATCTGTTCGCCAAATGAACCTCTTCCCAAAATAAAACTTTGCCATGTTCCTTGAAAACATGATCACCTTTCACTTCAAAGCCTTGGAAGATGAGAAAAGAAATAAATAAGACATGATTACACAGCCTAGGAACTGTTAATGATTTTTTCCTTGCTTGATATCTAGGAAAGTGCTGTATTCCAGAAATTTGAGAGGCATTTGTATAGGCACAAAAAGAAAAAAAAGGGTTATTGGAAGATATAAGCTCCTAAGATGTAAATGCACACTGAAAAGAAATTGGAGAAATAGGAAAAATTTCAATTCCCGGGCTAGGCTAATACTGAAATATAAGCCTTATAATAAATGAAACATAAAAAGCCTTCAGTGTCTAAAAGATGGTAAAATACCATCTTCTGGATATTAATGTGACCTCAGAGAAAATGGGTGAAAAAAAATGAAATTCAGACATTCCATTGAACATTTTCCAAATGAAAACAAAAGGGACTCATTTTTCTCATGAATCATGAAAGAAATTCTGGCTATTAAGTTGGAGTTACTGTGTGGATCCTTGAATCTGTGGAATGCATACAAACACTCTCCTTGCCTTTCCAGGGTCACAGGAGTAACAACAGCCTAGCTAAAACTGGAAAGAAGCTGTACAACCCAGAAAGGTGTATCAGCTGCACGGTCAAGTTCTCACAGCAATACAACAAAAGCTGTGCTCTGACAGACTGAAGGGTCCTTCTATCCCCCCAGCCCAGGCACATGCCTTTGACAGCAAATTCCTAATTTTGTTTAGTACCAGAACAGAACAATTCTGAAACAACACCTTCGTATAATATTCTCCCAATCTCCAACACTCACTCTGCTGCTCAGGGTGCTTCCTCTTCCTAAGCCAGAGGAAGTTTTGTGCCTCCTTCAGGTTTATTTTTGGATGAAAATACCAATGAACTTTATTGCATGGGATGTATTTCTCTTGGTGCCATTACAAGAGATGACAGAAAGTTGTCCTGTGAAATCAGCTGGAAAATCTTGAGTGACGATATTTCAAACTTTTAACCAAGTTATTCTACATGCACACTTCTCTTTCAAAAGCCTGAGCAAACAGCCATAAGAGAGACTTAAGCTATAATTTTAAGTGATTGTTCCTGGTACGATTTTCCTGGTATCTTTCATGTTAAATCATTTAAATAACAGTGCCCAAACTCTTAAATCTACAGTATCCTTAACCCAATGAGTACTAGAAGAAGTCTAAGTATACTAGATGTAGTAAAGATTTGCTCTCTGTATATGAATGTAGTAAGAAATCTTGATATTTTGTGTTATCCCCCACTAGAACTGTGTGACCTCCATACAGTTTATGGCAGTAACTTGTAGGACAATATTTGAGTGCTCTGTGCACGAGCAGAATACATGTTGGATTTGAATTTGATTAACTAACTGTTGAGTAAGTAACAGAGTGGTACTTGGTGAATTAATAAACTGTTTATTGGTTAAGAATTAACCAAGAATCCTATCTTGAGAATACTATGCTATATAAAACATGATCTGAAAAGAATCCAGAGTTGGGAGCAGCAAGTAATGCTCCTGAGTGTCTGTAGAAAGAGCTATCTTAATTAAACTCCCATGCACTGTGACAAAGATATTTTGGCCAGATTTTTGCTATAAAAGCCATCTAGCACCTCAGCAACCTGAAAACACTCCTACATGCTTAGCTCTCACTGCAAACACAGAGTATTGGCCACTACAGCTCTTTAGGAACGTGAGAAACCATTTAGCTTTACATAAGCAGGTATCTTACTTTACATTCTTTTACTTCACATAAGCAGGTACCTCAGCAAGGGCCAGCTCAGGCCATGGGGAGCACAGCTCCATCCAAACCAGAAGGATTTGTGAGTTCACAGGGGTCATAGCCAGGTCTGGCCTCAGGACTGGCGAGCCATGTGGGGAGGAAGAGAGTGATCTGTGGTGACAAGAGAGCTTGCACATAGACAGAGATGGCAAAGGATGTAAAATCAGACACATCAAGCAACTTAAAGAACAAGCACTTTGCATTGAGGAGGATGGGATGAAAGATGTATAAACCAAGAGAACAGAAAGTACTGTCCAAAGTGCTATTCCTTCCACATTCAAAGGAGGCGGAAGGGCAAAAAGGACCATGGAATTTAGTCACAATTCTCAGTCAATCTTCTCTTCTCCAGCTTTGGATAATCCACAACATCCTCAGCTTTGGATGATTTGCAACACCCTCAGTTTTTAGCTAGAGACCTGCCAGAAGGGAAGGTAATGAAGTCTGCTAGACAAAAACAGAGTATCTTGCTTTTAAACAGGAGAGAGGTTTTTTTAATCTTTTCCATTGTTAAACCTGTGATTTCACCTGTATTCTCAAACACAAACAAATAAGTGGAAAATATTAAATAAATAAACACTGTAAGCTTCCCCAGGTTAACATTGCTTGAGCTGCAGCTCGTAAGTTCATGAATGTAGTACTGTGCTTTAGCTAAAAATATTTAGAATTATAGTTTTTGAAACATCTCTTAGTTAGTGAAGGCTTCCTTTGACCACCTCCCCACTTCTCAAATTTCACAGGGTTTGAAAATTTTCTGATGCATTCATTGCAATTCCAGATAATGTTTCAAATTCCCCTCCCATCTATGAATTCAATGGATTGTTTGTAGATCTTGATGATATGAGCACAAGGGCCCTCTCAGCTCTCTGAAGTGCCTGTTTTAGGCAGCCAGACTCAATGGCCAAATGGTCAGCAATGGTGGTAACTGGAGTACTCTCCATGGCTGGTAGAGAAATCCCAAATGGGACACCCCTAACTTCATAATAAAACAATTCCTCTTCATGCTATTTGAGTACAGTAATTATCCCATTGACCAGTTTAGAAGAGGTTTGACATTAAAACAGCATCAGGAGAATGTGCATCATGCTAAGGTAAATAAGGGTAGTCCATATGTCTGAAAGCTGTTACCTCAGCCTTTTAGCAGACTCAGACAGAAATTTCTGCATGTTTTGACATCTGGGTCACAACCATAAAGTTTTGCAGCACAAGTACAATAATTACAACATTATGAATACATTTTTCAGCTCATCTCCATTCCTTCTGTATATCCCACAGAGCAGAAAATGCTTCTTTCCACCATCTGGGTATTTCTCTAGTACAAGGAAGGTCAGCAGCAGCTAGAGATGCCAGAGTAGCCAGCTGCTCTGTAGCCTCCCTCCCTGGGGCCTCAGTACTGGAGCCATTATCGATGGAACAGTGCGGACTAATAAACCTTGATTTTGGCAAATAGCCCAGGGGCAGCCAGCTGGGATGGGTTCAATCATCCTGAGGTTCTTTTAAGATACTCTGGGACCTGTGCAGGGCAGTGCACAGAACTGGGTTAATGCTTCTGGCCCCCAGTGACTCCTTCCATCTCTCCTGTCTCTCAGCAAGGGGAAATAGATGCCTCAACTAATAATAAAACAGAGCTGAGCATGTGGAGAACACCAGGCCAAATATAAAACATCTGGGGCTCTCTGGCCATCCATTAGCTTAGCTCAATCACAGCATTGCCTGGAGTCTTCTTGAAAATACATAAAAATAAGATGAGTAAATAAGAAACTTCCAAATCAACCAGAAAAAAAAACCCCAAACAAACCTTGTATAAAAAACATTTGTATAAAGCTCTTGTGTCTTGTCAAGGCATTTATTAGGACATAGCTTTTATTTCTTAACAGACACAAACCTCTCAGCTTATTCTTCACCAGAAAAGGGACTAAAAAGATGAGAAATGCTTACAGGAGGAAGAAAGAATCTCTCCAAGAATACTTGCATCTCTATACCTCCAAAATAGCTTAAAATACAGGCATTGCTCTTGGCTGTCTTTCATTGTGGGTAAAAGAAAAAGGGCTATATTTCACCTTAGGAAGTAGCAATCTTGAAAACATTCTCACAATGTCATATTTCATTACTTAGTTTAACAGGGAAAAATCTTGTCTGAAAAGAAATCAGGAGGTTTTATAAATGAACAGCATACTAGAGGAAGCAGAATGAGACACAGTGTGCACAGAATTAGCTCAACTTTTATTCTATTAAGGAAGAACCCAGGTTTTATATCTCCTGTGAATAATACATTTTAATTTAAATTATATTAGTTGTTGTGTGCAAAACTTGTAACTTAAAATTCTTGCTGCTAGAAAATTTCATCTGTAATTTCTGGCAGCCTGCACAAAAGGTTCAGCTGCTAATATTGCAGAGCAGTGAACTAAGTGCATAGCAATTTCACCCTCACACACAATCAACCCCACCATTCAGAAATGAAATTGGCCTTCTTGGTATTTACAATTTACCATCAGAACACTCTACATGTGACTCTTTCTAACAATACTCTCAAGCCAGGTTTGCAAACACCAAGAGCAGAAGATACATTCATTGTTTCAAGAAGTATCTATTTTTTTACAAATTAAAGCCAAATTTTATCAGGCAGACTTTCTTTCAAATTACAATTATTCTTTAACCCATTTTTAGTGAAAATGCGTTTCTTTGTAACAATTGTGAACTACAATATATTATCCACATTAAGATGCTTCTTTTGCCTCACCATATACATTTCCACATCTAAGGTTCTTCCAATGCCCTTATTAGAAATGTTTTTATTTTTTTTCAAGGGTTTGTATGTCAACTTTAAAATTAAGTTCCAATATGAAAATTGGCAAAGTGTTGGTTGTCAGTTCAAGGATATATGATAGTATTGTTCTTAATATATCTTTAGCATATTTTTCCAAAAATGAAAAAGAAACCCCAACCCAAACCTCCTTCACAGGCTTTTTTAAGCCTTGTTTTACAAGGTGTACAACTACAATCTCTAGTAGTGAGGTAGGATAAAAATAACATAAAGGCACTTGCAGCATGCAAATGTGTTGGGGATAAAGGTGTAGTTGTATTTGAAATGCTATGTACAATAAATGCAGCATAATTAATAGTGTGTAATGATTTAAGACTGAAAAAAATCTTTGCTAAAGTCTTTCCCAAAAGGCTGTCAAAGAAACTGTGCAGGCATAAAGTGAGAGACGAGGTCTCGTCATGATTGATACAGGTCAGAAGCTGGCCAAAGAGATGGAAATTCAAGAACAGGAACTAACAAACACTTTCCATCTGAGATGAGTGGTGTGATTCGAGGTAATATTAATAATTGTATTGAAAAGACAGAGAATGATGTTACAGCAAAACATCCAATAGACATAGAACTAATTGCCTGAAAAAAAAAATCATATATAAAAGGCATTTTAGAGGAACCAAAGACCAGGAAAACAGGAGGGCACAAGGATATCAGTGCTGACAAATCCCAAATGAGTCTCTTTGCAGAGGACAGGCAGAATGGCTTGTGCAGTAAAGACCTGGCAGTTGTGGCACTGTGCATTGAAGGGGTCAGGGAAGCCAATTAAAGGTTAGCCTGGATAAGGGATAAGAGAAAAAGGTATGGGAAAATTAGTGCAAGCCTCTTAGAAAACCCAGACTCTCACCTGACATACCATGCTCTGTATTACTCACTCCGTCCTCTCCAAGGAATATAAAAGCACAGCAAAAACAGGACAATGAGTATCATCAGAAACATTATAAAGGAGCTTAGAGGAACCATGGCTGAAAAGCCTTGGATTGCTCACTGGGGAGAAGAGGTAGTTGTGTAGGAGCATTACAAAGCTCATGAATTTAATAGAGGAGGGAGGTGGACAGGTACTGTGGACTCTGTTACATGATACCAAACTGAGAAGCATGTAGTGAAATAACTAAAGAGGTTATAAATGAAGAACTGGTAGGTGGAAATGCTTCCTAATTGCAACAAGAATTACTCCCATGGCGCTACATGTTATGTAAAACATAACTGAATCAAGATCTTATCAGAATTAAAATACAAAGAAAGAAATGCAGACAAAACCACACAGAGAAATACATCATACACCTTAGACAACAGAAGTGTTCAAAGTGATAGAACAGGAGGCAGGGTCATCTATTATTAAAATCGTCTGACACTTCCTATTGCAACACCCTGTTGTCAGTTGCTTTTAGCTTTGCCAATCATTAACAATTTGGACTGAAATTTTACACATCGAATATCTGCCTGAGGCAGAAATACTCTGGAAAATTTTAGTCTGAACAATTCAACTGCTGCACAAATGAAGCCAGAGAAAAGTCCTTGGTTTTTTTTATTTCATTATTAAAAAAACCTGATGTTGTGTCTCAGAAGCTGTAGCCCCTCCAGACTTCTGAGGGAGGATGTAATATTTCAGAATTGAAAAGCCTTTGCATTGGAGCAGTAACATTTGCCATTCTCTTTAAACTCTACCTGAAAATTCAGGCAAATTATGCCCTTGAATAAAATTATACTCACCCATACTCTGAAAAATAGGTCTATTTTTGGCTTTAATAGCTGAAATCACAAAGCATTATATCTTCCATGAATGCACTGAATTATGTTTGTGCCTCTGCTCAGCAAACAAGGAAAGAGTTAAAGCAGAAAGATCTCAGCTATTGTTACCATTTGAAATGACTCGTTTCAGCTTTTTATAACTTGAAACCTACAGTTGCCTTCTACTTTCTTTGTCTTCAGTCTGCAACGTTTCCAGCTTAGCTGGTGAAGACAAATCTAACCTTGTGACACTTGCTAAGATCATAGTGGTTAAATCAGAAGATTGTCTGAGCAGCCTAAAAGCCTGTCAGGTCTGGAGCAGCTAATTGGGTCTTGCCTCATATGTTCTGCCTGCGATTTTTTCCAACAACAGAACACAGAAAACAACAATGCCAGCAAGCAGAATTTTCCCCAAGTCCTGCTATTCCTGTCTTTCTCCTCATTTATGGGAAAAAATATCTTTCATGCCAATCCTAGGAGAGGTTTGCAAAGTTCTAAAAGTTTGGCTTTGTTCACTTGCTGACCCTTTCATTTGAAACATCTCCACTCTGCAGAAGTTTTGAAGAGAAACCAACTTTTCAGACTACAGCAGGATACATAATGACCAGGATCTATCTAGTCCACTCTGAAACAGCTGTTTAGCTCCCCACCTAACACCAGTTTCACCAGGGAGGCAGAAAACAGCTTTTCAAGCAGTAAGTGAGGGCCAGGCAGATGATGGCAGCTTTTTGCATATGCTCCAGGGCCAAAGAGAGAAGGTGTCAGAGCTGATGATATCACCTACCCTCTCTTGCCCTCCTCTCCATCAGAAGAGGCTCAGCTCGCCCTGTTGTTCTAAAATGGGTACAAGAAAAGGCATATAGGGAGATAGTGGTGGGGGACGAGAGAAGGGACAGTGACTGGCCATGCCATCAGCTTGGTTGGCGTGGGGTGGATGGCTTAAAATCTGGATTTGGCTCACGTGGTTTGGCTGGCTGAGTCAGTGGATTTGCTTGGGTTTTTCTCACACCAGCTGAACTGATTAGCTCTGCAGGTTATGTTCTCAGCTGTACTACAGCTGTATTCAGGGGAGCTTAGAGAAGAGGCTTTTAGCATCTGGGACTGCCAGTGACTGCTTTGTCCTTTGCTTTGTGTTGAAGTGGCCGCTGGACAGTTTTAAGTTTTGTGGGGCTGTGGTACTTAACAAAGGCTCCTAACAGGCCACGTGCCCTGTGCTCTGCTCTGCGTAATGCCAGCTCTTAAACATCTTTGCCACGCCAGTGAATTTTTGGCCTTTGACATTTTAGGCAGCTTTATAGCTTATTTGCGCTGCTGAAATGGGACAGAAGGACGAGGTTAAGAAAGGTCCTTTCTGAGCCTAGCATAAGGACTTTTAACTCAGCCGATAAATTTGCTGTTCAGAGAGGTTTCCAACTGGCTCCTTTGGTCTCTGGGTTCCAGCACTGAGAGGATTTATGTTTCACACCATGTACTGCAGTTCCAGATATTTAAATCAAGAACGTACTTGTCTGAGCTTCACAGGAAAGTATACTACTTCAGATAGAATTATGGCCAGCATCTTTATGTTTTGTTGTCACTTAAACATTAAACAGCTCCATGCTGCCTTGTATAATTCTCAAAACAGTCAGGTTTCTCAGATTAAATGCCAGTCTCACATTATGAAACAAGTTGTGTTCCTGAGAACTAAATCACAAAATAACTATGGTACCAGGCCAGGAATTTATGTGTAATAATTTTGCCCCCACCTTTTCCAACATTTCCAGATTATAGGTCTTATGTTATCATGAACAGTCATGGTCACGATACCCCTCCAAACATGAACTGACGTCATTCCAAATCTCAGATGAGATACAGCCTATCCATCAAAAAAACGCCCAATGTGGTAGAAGTAATGGAAAACCCTTCCCACTTTATCTGCCACTTTATAAATCTGACTGCACTTGACTGAATCTTTTTCCCTAGGGCTTGTTAAATTTCAGCAGAATTCTCTGTCACGTTGTGAACTGAATATGAAAAAGCGAAGTGACCAAACTGATACTCAGTAAAACTAAAATGCACAGTAACTCTGATTCTGAAGGTCAGCAAACCACACCTTATTAGAATGATTTTCTAAGAAAAAAAAAAAAAAGAAAGGTAGCGGAAATAAAAAAAGCCTCTTCAGGAGAGAAAGAATCTCATAGATCTTCAAAAGAAAAGAAAAAAAAAAAGGGATGAAGAAGAGATGACTGATACAAGTAAATATAAAAAGGTAAACCACTCAGCAACTTCTTCTTTGACATTCTCCTTTGATGGCAATCTACTGCAAAGCAGAATACTCTAAAATAAATATTTTGGACTGCACTTTGCATCCAGTTCTACCAGTGTGACTCCACTGTTACTAGCAGGACTGTGCCAGGGTCCCAGGTGGCAAGGATGAAAACAGAAACTCATTACGGAATAAGAAATGTAAGAATGCTTTGGCGAGAGCACATTCCCTGCAGAGCGCCATGAAAGTAAAAAGAACATTTAAATAATGCTGGCCCTTGATCCCCTCAAAAGCTGAAAGCACGTTTATTCAGCTTGAATTCCAAAATCCCAGCCACGGTTTATAAAATGTGCTTGATCCTTCTGTAAGACCCTTTGGCATTTTCTTTCAGAGAAAAGATCTCCAGATGTTATTTTTACAGTTCATCTTAAGTAAATGTATGTGTTTAGCTAAACAGGCTTAAACGCAAGAGGCACCTAAGAGAACAATGATGAAATGCTTGACTTGATTTATGGACCAGCTGTCAAATCCTTGTTTAGAACATCTGGCTGGTGAGGTGATTTGAAAACTTTTTCTGTCAGTGAGTATCAGCACAGTAGGCTCTTCTACCTTACAGACAGCTCTAAATTGTAAATGTAATTAGTGGAGAAGTGGCATCAGAATGTTCGTCTAAAGTCACATTCAGCTTATCCATGCTCACAAAACATTCATTCTACAACACTGCTGACATGTAATGTGCAATCATTTGCAACTTTTTAATTAACAAAATACATAAAATATCAGCTTCAGAACCTGAAAGTTGCCACCTACAAGCTGCACAGGCAAGTGCAGGTCTGTCTCTCACAACAGCCCTTCAAAGTAAGCTCATGGGCCCCCCTGACAACTTCTCAGCAGCCACTGTGGCCTGGATTAGGTAGCCCAGCTTTTCCCCACGCGCCTGTACCTGTTCCCTCAGGCTTTGACACACAGGTCCAGTAAGAGACCTTGGGAGAGAGGAACCTCACCCATCCTCTGCCCGCCTCTGTCTGTCTCTCAGCACAGTTTCTGCAGTTTCCCACGAACACAACAGCTTGCAAGGGCATGCATGCCACAGCAACATTCCTAATTCAAAGGCTGATATAATCTAAACTCTACAAAGCAAGGCTGATCCCAGGAAAATTGAATTTTTCTCTCTGTCTTCCCCTGTTTTGCAACAACATGACAACTCAGAGATGACACAATCCAGGAACCCTTTCTGTAATTCAATTCTAGTTCTGAAGCAAAAATCTACTTTCATCTTGGGTCTAATCTAATATCAGGGAATGATGAGGTTTTTTTGTGAGGGATTTCTTTGTTCCCCTAGAAAAAAAGCAGCAGCTTTATTGTAGAAATCACTTTCAGATGAAATGAAGATAACACCAATCTGGGCCCTCACTATAGATTCAGAAAGATTCATATCACCCACACCAAAACGTCTAACCACAGCATCTCAGACAGGAGCCTTTAACCTCCTCATATGGAAAAGCTGGAAAAGGTGAAAAAGGTGACGATTTCGTAGAGTGATTTGTCCCACCTGCAGCAATTTCTGCATCCCCTGAAGGAAATTTTTATCTCTTTTCAAAAGCTATGGCAGAAACCTACTGTCATCACAGGCCTTTCTTTGTCACTCCTGTTGCACATCCAGTAACAGGGAGGCAGAGCCATGTACTTCTTTGCTATAAAGAAACCACTGGGAAATTACTGCAGTACCTTTTTAAACACCACCAACAAAAAGGAATTAAATCTCAAACTCAGACTTGGTGGAAAAATTACTGTGAACTAGAGAAGCAGCTTAGAACAGTCTCGTTTTAGTTAAGCCACATTAGAAAAGACGCCGCTATATTCTTGAGCGGTTCTGCATACAGGCAACAGCCAAGACATTTACTGACAAGGATGAGATTTTCAGACATGTTGAAACATTGAAGAGCTTCATCACATGAAAATTTCACAAAAGCCATTGACTAGAAAACTGTTGCAAAAGGGACAAGATGAAAAATGTGTCAGGCTGAAATGGAAGAGTAGTCCATTTTGAATGAAGCAAAAGGGATTTGGAAGATATGGAGCCCGGGAAGAGAAGCTGGGGCTTTTTTTTAGACATTGTGGTTACAAATGATAAGAAAAATAAGTATGGAAGCAGCATATTTGTTTCAATTTCCAAAAGTATTTGACAAGTTTCCATAGGAGAGATTAATGGCTAAGAGGCACAGAGCAAGAATAAAGAAATAAAGTCTTCTGTGTATAAAAACTAGCTCAGATTGTTGCTTTGCCCTTAGAAGATGGCTATGCCTCTTACACAAGGGATCTTTTCCTTACAGCCATAAACTGACCATTATCCTGTGGGTGTGGATTTGGAGGGCTGCTTTAAGGATAATGTCACACATTTGTAACAGTATTGCTGTAGCTGTAATGGTCTAAAAGCAAAATCAGGACAAGGTTTATGGGTCAGTATAGTCAGAATAAAAAAAAGAGAGGTCCATGTTCAGGTCAGAGAAGCAGGTCAGAAATAGGGAGAACATCCCTTGAGTTTAATTAGATATGTTAAGCCAGATAGACAAAAAAGCTGGTTGGCACCTGTAAAATAAAGGGAATACTAAAAGCGAAGTGGTGACACTGTGATTATTCTGTAAAGGAATAGATAGGTAAGGCTATGGCAGATAAAAAGGTTAATAAAGGGGGGAAAATTATAGTGTACTGCAAAAACTACTCCTTCCTTTGAATTCACCTTTTTACTGTCTGCTATAATTAAAGTTTTAGTCCCCTGGTTGCCTCAGACAATCAGAGGGCTGGTGCATATTTTTCTAGCTACATGAGTTGGTCTAAGAAGCAATATAAGTTTTACCCACAAGTCTTGCTCCATGCAAAAGGCATGCAGGGGTAGTACCTGCTCCTAGAAATGTGCACCACTTGCTTCCTTGCTCTGTGAGCAGATCTGTGTTGGAGGAGTCTACTGTGCCTGTGCCTCTCTCTTCTCATCTTTGCACTCACAAAGGTTGATTTGTTACTGGCACAGTCTCTGAGGTCAGGGCAGCACAGGCTGTGAGTGGACCTGGGCTTTAAATGAGGGGGTTAATTATATGTGATGGAAAAGACTTTTTTTGTTTGCTTGTTTCCCATGTTTCCTAATCTAAAAGACAGATGAAGCCTGGTCTTTTACGGTCAGATTCATTTTCCTTTATTTTACTAACACAAGGGAAAAAAAATTACAACCTCTTATTCCTGCTGGCTCTGCAAGCCCCTACAAATGGAATAGGGAAACTGGGTCTGATTCTGGACTGTATTATTGATGGAGGGGCTGTCTCCACCTCACCCTGGGATCACTCTCTTCCCTGTGTTCATCTCTGAAACTCCAGGGGGGGACAATCAAGGCTCCAACAACAATATTTGCCCAGCAATATCTTACTACTGTCTTTTACTGATGCCAGAGTGAAAAACAGGTTTGTTACCCTTTAAGTCCCAAAATGAGTTTGCAGAGTGGAAAGAACATGCAAACCTGTAAACTCTATTTTTATGCAGCCGTCGAGTAATGTGGACTTTCCCGATATTTTCAATCTATAACACAACTGTAAAAGAAAACTATGACAGACCTTTTGGTCATAAAAATAGGGTGAGGAATAAAAAAAGTCCCCTGGAGGACATCTTCAGTTCATGCTTACTATATGCATATGTGGATGAGGCATTAAACAGAGTATCTCAAGGCTATAGATGAAACAAATCTTGGAAGCACAACAAATAATAGGTCATGTTATCAAGTCTAGTGAGATGCAGCTCTCACGCAACATGGCCCAGGGAGGCCAGATGAGATTCCGCATTGGAAAATGTGAAATAATTGAATGAGAATAAGGCAAACAACCTAGGAAATACCTAAAAACCCAAACTGTCTTTGAATTCTAACAAGAAAACTCTGAAAAAATGCCACTAGATCCATAACCTGATGCCTGTTAGCATTAGGAAGGGAGAATTACAGTACCCAGGAAGAGTGGCTAGAACAAGCAGATGTGTGATAATGTTTGTTACATGATCCTTAGAATAATGGAATCCCTCTGTTACTACTTGAGGAAGCTGAGAACTTCATGCCCATTAGTAGGCAGCTGTAACATTACAGAGGTTGCATTCAAATCTATGACACTGCTTTGTTGATGGAAAAACAGAGATTGGGGGAATGAGAAAGCAGGGAGGTAGGAACACAACTGTCTGCTAAAGGAGCTGCAGTGAAAAAGCCCTCCACCGAGAACTCAGGGCCTCAAATCCCTGGATGAACAGTTAGGAGGACGGTTAGCTCTCATGTCCCTGATGAGCTCAATTGCTGAAGTAAACCACTGGAAGAGAAGCAGTCCCTAAGGGACACCGAGTGGTGTATATGAGTCATTAGCTATCATCTGTTCCCTTAGCATCGCACCTTTACATTTTAAGGCATGCACACGTGTAGAGACACATGCCACCCCATCAGGTGGTGCTGAAGTGATTGGGAAGCATGTGGTGGGATCCTTGATGGAGATGTATGTTTGCTTTGAAGGCCCTCTACTAGTAACTTCCACTAATACATAATATCCCCCTTGCCTTCAACCTTTGTGTGATGGTTACGTGCAAGCCTGCTTCTGCAGAATTGAATGGTTTGGGTTTGTTTTATATTAATTCCAGTTTAAATTCCACTCAAACACAACCAACAAAAACCAACAGAAATGCAGTCAGTTTTCTCTTTTTGAAGGGAAAACACAGGACACGTGTTCCAAACCATATTTAGATTTTAAAGTTCAGAATTAATACCCTGAATTCCAGCCAGAAATTATCTTAGTCTTGAGGTTGAAAGTCCTTAGTCTTGGGAGCTGACAAATCAGTCATGACAAGCCTGAGACAGCTATGGTTTATTATAATATCAAGCTTGATTATCTACTTGAGGTAATTAGACAGACCAGAACAAAAGGACACAAAGTTAAAAGGCAACATATGTAGGAAAAACTGGAAGAGTAATCTTGCTTTACAGAGGCCGGTGAAGAGCAAGAACAAACTTGTACTTGATTTTTTTGTATACTAAATTCTGGCTAATAACATAAAGGGACCCACAATATTTATAATAAGCAGTTCATTAAATCAGCTACTCAGCTTCTCAGATGCAGATTCCTCCCATTCCCTGTTACCTGCACACAGTCCTAAAATCCAGGTGCAGCTTCTGAGCTCTCTCTGTCCACAACCCATGGCCTTTCTCTAAGTCCTAGGAGTTATGAAAGTATTAAAAACACAATGAAGAAAGAAAAGGATGCTGTGACATTTATTACATTAAAGGACAGCAGGACTGTGTTTGGGTTTAAACACATTCAGTGTGAATTGAAAGACAACAAAATCTAGTCACTTTTCTCTTTCTTGTCCTCTTGTTTTGGTGAATTTATTGCTATTTTTAAATGAATATTTAATTAATTTATGGTACTGCCTATTATAGCAGATAACGTTTAGGACATTCTGCAGTGTCTCAAAAATGCTTCAATTAAGCATGCTTAATTAAAGTGCCAAAACTGTTATCAAAAGGTGCCAGAAAAGAAAGTTTCAATGACTTTTCTTGGAAAGATCTCAGTCATGCAAGTCCAAGTATAGATCAAGACCTGAAACAGAAGATTTCCAATAGAAGGGTTAAATACATTTGACAGATGCAGCTAAAAATAGCTAAAACTTTTACACTGCAGTCGGTTATAATATTCCCCATTTACTGCTAGGGAGATGAACCACTTGAAATACAATTGTGTCAGAAAGAAGGAAAAGTGTTGGAGAAGCATACAGCTTTCCCCTTCCCTCCACTGCAGTCTGGACATGTCTTTTCTGAAACACAGCTTGTGCTACTAGATCTTTATGAAAAAGGTGACATTAAGCACATCTGCACCTTCTCCCCCAGTGCTGTCTTCTCTAAATGCTACCAAAGCTCTTTCCCTTCCCTTTTCCAAATCCTTCTCTAAATATCACAGCAGCATAGTCAAAGAGGAAGAGAAAGTAGGAATTGTCTGCCTTTTTCTAATGTGCACAATAGTTTTCCTGTTCTTCAGTGCCTGACTCAGAATATCAGATAAAAAGAGTTAAACTGCTTTTTCACTTAGCACCATATTACTGCTGTGCCAAGATATCTATAAAAAAAGCTACATAATAGACAGGCAGCTCCGTAATCACTGCTGCTTTTCATGCCAATCAGTATTATCCCATTGTTTCCATGCAGTCCCTTACCTACCTGGTTTATCTAAGTGAAAGAAAGCAGACCATATGCAATTTGGGCCAGGATTGATTCCTAAGTGTTCAGGCATTGTTTAACTTACTAGAGCTCTGTATCTCTAAGCCCTTCCTGAATGGAAATAACAAATAATTACTAAATAATGTAGGCATTGTGGTCAGGAGGAGGAGATTACTTATAAAGGAAAATCTGCTAGAGCCAAGAAAATAATTTTTTAGGAAAAGAAAAATTGGAATAGGAAATGTGCAAAAATAGGAAAGACAGATAAAGCTGTTCTTGTTCATGAACAGAGCTATTAAATTTCTGAAGCTTCAGTAACAGAATATATTTGGGCAGAATACAATCTAAATCTATGCTACAGCATATTAGAGCATATTGTATGTATTAAGTTTAATTATCTTTCACCTCCACGTCCACTAACAGAACTACTCCAGTGACCAGCTGCTTCCCATTACAGAGATATTACTCAGAGCTGCTGTCATGCGCATCATTTGTCACCATCAGAGTATGGTAAGGTGTGGCAAATCCATTGTTTATCTGACTGAAGTCAACATTAATGAAGTATTCAGTTACAAACTCGCTCACATGCCCAGGGATTAGGCTAACTGAAACCCAACTTTCTTCTTCAGTGCAGACCATCAAAAGACATTTTTCCACACTGATCGGTTCTGCTCATATTTCACAGACAGACTCCTGCCTTGAACTGAATGTGCATCTTCATGCACTTTTTGAGACCTAGTTCTCATGTAATAAGCAAAGGGTATTTGAAGCACAGATGACAGAAAGGAAAGAAAACCACGCTCACATACTTCTCCTCAAGGTAAAATATAGAAATTAAGCTTCTCATGCTTCCTCTCCAGAGGCCAAGCTCTAAGCACCAACCTAACCCATGCAGGCAAAGAGTGAGCCTGACTAGGGAAGAACAAAGGATTTTATAGCCTTGATTTGGGGTGGCTGCCTGGGCATCCATTTATATTCAAGTCTTCCACTCCCAAGAAGTTTTGCTCTGGGACCGCCCCAGGCGGTGACATCTGCACCCTCCTGAGAACACTCTGCATGGGCTGAGCTAACAGTCCTCTTAGGACTGCTGTGTCCATTCCCTGTGGACCATCTACAGAACCTGTAAACAGCTTTGGCCTAAGGGCTTCAGGTAGCATCGCCTTCCCTCCCACACCTAGACACCATAACTGTGCTCACCTGCTCACCTTCGAGCAGTCTGCCATTAATGAGCTTTTTTCACCCCTGAAAATACATGACCTGGTGTTCATAAACTGCCTTTGATTAGTTAAGATGGTCAATCCACTCTTTCTATTGACTTCTATCCAAAATAACTCAATTTTTCCATCAGCAAACTGTATGTCACCCAGGTTACAGTGGACTCCCTGTGCTGGCCAAGGAACCTGGGATCCTTGGAAGGGAAAGTTCTGCAGACAAAGCTATACTCCAACAGAAGTAAACAGTCAGTAGCAAATGGTTCCAAACAGCCTCTTGGCTTACTTTACGCAGTGGGATGCTCCTAATTACACATGGGCTTTCTTGTCTAGAATAAACAAACACATGGAAAATAATGGGAATGGAGGCTTTCCAAAGCAAGATAAAAGATGGAGAAAACTTCTGCAAAAATAAAATATTTCCTTCTATTACTTTACTGTAACATCAAATAAGAACATGCCAAACAGATTGTTGGTGGTATAATTACCAACAGTCAGAAATCTAAAAAAACCCAAAAAACCCCAAACAAAATGCCAAAGCATCCAAACAATATGGCTTGCATCATAAGTTTACTCCAGTATTTTGAGACCACTAAGAAGAGTATGCCAGATAGTAATCAGTCTGTTTTCCTAAACTGTTAACTGGCTTGGATAGAAGTATAACAGCAGAAAGAGAGATACTGTATTCCTAAAAAACCCTCCACTCCACATACAACACATGCTTTGCACTTAGCACTTCCCTCTATGTGGCCCTGCTCACTGCTGAATCTTGTTTATTTGGGACATTCAGCCCTTCATACCATGTTAAAAAGTACTATTTATCTTCAAGCACCGAGCAGATTTTAATCATTATCTTCAGCCCTGGCCTTAATTAAGGTCTAATATAGAGGAGGCACTTGAATGACCTAAGAGGCACACTTAACCCTGATAGCGTGTCAAAAGGCACTCAGAGTTTCTGCCACATTTCCTGTGGCCATCAAATCTTTCTCTCCTTTTTCTGTTGTAAACTGACTGTGTTTGTTCCTAGCACTTTAATGTCCCCTGGTGTGAAGTCTCCTTGAGTAACACTCACATGATAGAAAGTGTGATTAACTCTGCAGGCGCTTTTCAGGTCAATGAAAAAATCTACTTGTTACACTAGTATATAATACTTCAGAGATGTTCCCAGTGGCTCTGCATACTGGGATTCCCACAGTACCTATTCTCTTTCACCCTTGCTGTTCTCCTGTGTCTTGGTAATAAAAATACGTAGTTTTATCTGGGTATAAGTGCAACACTAATCCTTCAGAGTATGTTTCATACAACTGTAATTATTCTGATTGGGCATTCAGATAATTTGGATGGTATATCTTTTCCTCCTGGCTAAAATGTTTCTATAGTGAAGACGATAAAATAAGATCGAAAGGAACTAAAATAAAATTAAGAATTTATTTTTTTTCAGAGCACACCTTACTACATTTCTTTTGCTTCATAGGCCGACTTGTTAACAAAACACAATGCATAAAACAGACTGGGAAGCCATAAGAGCTGAAAATATGCCTTTGTAGCCTTGAGGGGGTTGAAAAACCTATGGAAAAATGTGGATTTTATTAAGACTTTTGGTATCTTTTTTTACTGCCAGATGTCAAACCAGTGCAGCATTCAGAACAGGGGTAAAGACACTGAATACTACTGTGCCAGGGGGCTGCTGAACTCTTCAGCTCTTGTGGTCTGCAGATTTCACAGGCAGGGGAACCTGAGTGCGTGGAATGCCTCAGCCAGCTGCCTGTGCACACCAAAGCTTACATCTGAAGCATGCCAAAATTCAGTCACAAATTATGGATGCTCAAGCATTTTTTTCCTCGAAAAAGGGACTATCTTCATCTCATAATACAAGTGACTCACTTTAAAATTTTTGTGGATAGACTCTAATGAATTAGCAGGAGTTAAGTATTAATTACAGAAAAGGAAGCTGTGTTTTGTTAGGCATTCTCTTGGATGATTCGAGTTATGGACTCATCAGCTCATTGGATCAGTGGCTAAGCAATGGAGTGTAGAAAAAGGAAGTTTTAATAGGTAACAGGATAGCATGGGTAGAGTGAAATGAGACTGCCAGATGGCTACCAGTGGCACCAAGCCTTCAGTAATGGAGAGGCCACAGAAGAAGAGGTATACATATGAGAGCTGGCAGAGTCCTCTGGCCAGCTGACTTCTTAGAGCCCTCAGCACTCCACAGTCTTTCTTTGGGGAGCTGCTGAATATAATCAAATATATCTTGATTTTCTACTTGATTTGATTTTTCTTCATTAACGTTACAAAAATGGTACACAACCAGAACAGTGAAGGATATGTTTACAATTTAGTCAGCATATGATGACCTGCAGTGAACAATAATTAATAAAGCATGCCTGGAATCTGAATATAGTGATTGTCTTTAGTTACAATCTGCATTCTGAAGAAAAAGAGAGTCTGACTATTATGGCTCTAAACACTTGTAGGCCTTGAGCTAATAAAATTCTGGGAGGGACGTTTAACCTCCTGTCTTAAGATTTAGGGGTCTCTAGATCAAAATTTCACAAATCTTTCTCTTATCAAAAAGTATGTCTGGGGTTGCAGTTTCAGGATTGTAACTACTTACTGTAGCAGGTATTGCTTCCAAAAGTGAAGTTCTCCTGAGTTATGACTCGGTTTGGATAGATAACTTCTAGTTTGGGGAACCTCATTCTGTTTATTAATGATCAAGAGGAGAGCGCATTGGAGAGAGCAGCACTTCAGCACTGATTTGCCTTGTGGATCTCTCCCTATGAAGAATCTGATATCCAACACTGTCAAAAGCACAATCCTGAGCGAGGTGACCTGATTGGAACTGACAACTCCTATGTTCCACTGAAATCAGGTCAAAAGACAAGTGTGTGGGGAAAGCAGAGACAAATGGAAAAACAGAAAGGTTGATGTAAGTGTCTAATATTTCACAACCTCCAGTGTCTAAAAAATACATGCCTGAAGCCACAAAAATGGTATTCTTTTCTATATCTTTTGGTAAGCAAGATGTTAGGCTTCAAAGGCTCCTAGTCTCTGATTTCACTAGGATTTTGTACAATTGGTCAAAGACTAACTTCAGGAAAAAAACCAGGACTGGGTGTCACTGAAAATTTTAGTATCTTTAGGCTGAGGCGTATTGGCCAGACTTCTGTGCAACAATGTGCCTTAATAATTATTCTGTAAATAAGCAGAAGGCATCAGTTTTCAGACATACCCTTGACTTCCAGGCAGACCTGTAACTTTCATCTTGGATGTCTGCCCTTGTGGTTTGTTATTTTACTCTGTAAGAGCACAAATACGTGTCACAGGGCATGAGCTTAACATAAAGGCTAAATGAATTACCACTTGTGTACCGCTCTTCAGGTTCATTTGTACTGGGGAACTTTTTGACATACACCATTTTTGCCTCACAAATGTTTAGGTCATCTGGAGGAAAGCGCCTCAAAATTTCTTTGTGTTTCTCAGAGCACTGGTTAATTAGTGAAAGGAGAGCTGAACTGAACCAGAGAAGTAAATAATTTTCTCAGCAGAATATCTTCCTTTAGAAAACAGGTGACCTGATGGCATTTGCTGAAACAAATGAAAGTGCAAGAACTCTATATTCAGGAATGTCAAAATTGTTTTTAAAAAGTACTAGTGCAAAAGCAAAATAAAACAGTCTCGGTTGGCTTAGGTCACCGAGTACTTCTTCTAGTCCTAAAATCCAACAAAACAGCAGACTGGAATGTACTTGAAAGATGTGCTTGAATCAGAGTTGCTGAGTGAAAAAGAGGACTTAGTTCTCAAAAAGATGAGCTACAAAGTCACCTTCCCCTCTCACCTGGCCATTTTTCTCAAAGTCTCAAAACATAGAAAACAGCAATTTTAAGGCCTGGATAATTCAAAAGCAGTTTAACAGATTTCCTCCAACTTTTCGAGACCTTTTTTTCCTCTGGGCTAAAAGCAACCATGAGAAAACTCGCCTAAAAGGTAAATTTTTTAAAAGAAATTATAACCTGCTGAGAGGGGAAATTTAGACTGAAAATACTTTTCAGGCATAACTATTCCACATCAATCTTTAACACTTTAATTAATGTATTATTAAACTACAGTTTATTGTATGAATTATGTATATATAATATATAAATGCATATAGTAGCGTATACATAATGCAGCAGCCAAATATATGGAAAAAAGTAAACTTTCTGAATAGCAATAAGTGTAAGCAAAATATATGTAGACACACGAGAGATATTATATAACTATTAACAGGAACCCATCTTTACAAATGAAAGGTTCTGACACTTGCCCAGATCAAAAATCCAACTTTACGGCACTGTGAGATAAGGAATTAAATAGAGTGCAGATATCACCTAAACTGGTATTAAAAGGTTAGCAGTGCTTAAAATTGATTATTTACCAAGATCAGACAGCCATCATCCCAGGCTGCGAGAAGCTTATTGGCCAGATGTTGCAGAAGCTTTAGTTGTCGTTTTAGCAAACTCTCGAGCTAGACAGGAGCTTCACAGATTGCAAACTGGGGAGCACAACTGTCACAAGGCAGGCATCCCAGCCTGTTACACAGCTGCTAAGTTAAGAATTGCTGGGAAAAAAGTAATGAGAAACCTCTAAAAAGACACAGTAGTTCATACCGACTCCATGCACATGGGAACAAAAATGCCCTGCATAGCAATCAGGAACTGGTCAGTTTGGGGAAGGAAACTCCATGAATGCATAAGTCCTTTGAGCACCGACAGACCAGAGGACCAAGAGATATGTCAGGACACAGGCGAATACCATACACCAGATTTCAGACTACGGCAGGTTATGTAAAGATATCCATTAAAGATCACAGTCTCTCCAAGATTAATATAAAGTACTCACTGCTTTCCTAGCTATCAACAAGGCTGGGGAAAAATATGAAAAATAATAACATACAATTTTAAAAGATGGACAAATAGCACTGGGACATGGTTGTGTCATTTTCATCTCAGAGAAATGTAACAGAAGACAGTAGCAAAAGCAGTATGTGACTGCTGACAAAGCTGAGTTCATTACTAGCATCAATAGCAAAAAAATGAAAAAAGCCAGAAATAGCTAGGGACTAGTTAGATGTTTGGTTGAACATAATGATGCAAACCCTCTCTGAACACAGATACAGTAAATATATTGGAGCAAATAAATCTGTAAGTATTTCCATGGCAAACTGAAGTTTTGCTATTATGGATCTGCCATAAAGAAAATGTGTCAAAAACTTATGAATCTCAAGGAAATATAATGAAGCATCAAAGCCCCTATTTACCTTGAAAATACAAAGGAGTCTCAAACAAAGAAAAACAAAAGGAAAGAAAAGAAGTTGTTCTGCACCTGTAGAGAAATCAGGCAGCACTTCAGTAATTAATATTTATTACTTATGGCACCTTTCATACATTGAAAATGCTGAACAAATATGAACTGACTTGTACAACATCTTTACAATACGTGATACACATAATTATGGAAATTACAGCAGGGGGCTGTCAGTGGTATAAAATCCTGGAGATCCTCCCTTGTGGGCAAAAGCATGGCACCTGAGATGAGGCTGCCATGTAGGGATTGCACAGCACATCTCAGGACAAAATCTACACTGAAGCTGAAGAGACAGAATGCAGAAAGACAAAAAGGTAGGCAAACTTCCACAGCATATGCAACTAAGACGCTTATAAATGAAAGCAGCAGAAGCTGATTTTGACATGCGACTGTTTTCAGGTTGGAGGCAACCACGTTCAAGTTGAGCACAACACCTGCAGGCAAATCCCCACCAGAAAATGGAAAAAGTTGTTTACTCATCAGCAGATAGAATCATTAAATGTTCTGAGTTGGAAGGGACTCAATGATCAAGTCCAGCTCCTAACTCCACATGGTACAAGTTAAAGCATGTATCCAAGAGTGTTGTCCAAACGCTTCTTGCACGGCAGGCCATGACCACTTCCCTGAGTAGCTTGTTCCAGCGCTTGACCACCCTCACAGAGAAGAACTTTTTTCTAATAACAAATCTGAACATTCTCTGATCCAGCTTTAAGTCATTCCCTCACATCCTATCATCAGACACCAGAGAGAAGAGATCAGCATCACCCTCTGCACTCACCTTCATTAGGAAGCTGTAGACAGCAACTCCTTGGCCTTCTCTTTTCTAAGCTGAACAAACCAAGTAACCACAGCTGCTCCTCACAAGCCTTTCCCCTCTAGTCCCTTTCAACATCTTTGTTGCCTTCCCTTGAACACACTTTCATATTTTTCATATGACTCTTATCACACACAGCTCGCAGGGTGAGGCTGCATTACAGCTGAGTTAAGTGGGATAAACACTTCTTTTGACTGATAAGTTATATTGGGCCTAATGCAACCCAGGTTGTCCATTTTGGCCACCAGGACACATTATTGACTGATACTGAGCTTCCCATCAACAAAACCTGCCAGATTCTGTCTGCAGGGCTGCATTCCAGCCTATTCTCTCCCAGTCCACTCATACATCCAGGATTACATGGTCCCAGGTGCAGAATCTGGCATTTGTCCTGATTAAACATCATACAGTTGGTGATTGGCCAGCCCTGTAATCTATCCAGACCCCCTATTAGGCCAATCTACCCTCAAGAGAATCAACAGCTTCTCTTTATTTAGTATCATCAGTAAACTTAGTGTGGACTCAGCTGCTGCGTCCAGGTCATTGACAGAAGCACTGAAGAGAATTGGATCCCAAGGAGTGGATGGCTTTGCTTGTTTCTTTTAATCAGGAGCATGGGGTTAAAGCCAGAGATCACCAATCAGTTCACAGCCTCCACCAGCTCCTCTCTCTGCTTGAGACTGATTCATTATAAATCAGCTTTCTTGCAGCTTAGTGTACCAGCCTGTAAAACAGGTAATTCGGAGCCAGACCGTCAGCTGTGAACTGGCACAGCTCCACTCAGCTCCCAGTGTCAGGAGGGGGCATATTTGGACAAAATTAAGCATCAGGCATCCCTGGTGAGGCAAGCAGAGTGATTTACATCATGACCTGGCTCACTGCATCCACGCCTATGTGGACAGGTGCAGACGTGACAGGATGCTGCTCTGGTACAGATATTACACAGCTCTTCTTAAGCTGGAATGGCAGTGCAGCTTCCAGAGGGAATCTGTCATACACCAAGAATGTGGCTTGTGTCTACAGGGCACCCACCCACATACAAATAATTCTTCTCTACATCACAGGAGCAAAGAAGTTTTAATACCTCCAACTAATTCAGCCTCTACGGTTGACAACGAGGTCTGCTCTGTCCAGTCTTGTCTGTAAACAATTGCTCGTTTCAAAATACTGGGTTTGCGGGTGTTAGAATAAGTGACCTCTTGCAACACTCTCCCAAACTATGATTGGGAAGTAAAATGATAAAATCTAACAAGAACAGTCTCTTGACATTCAATTTATGGAACCAGTCAGAAAGTAAATAAGCACACACCTGACAGGAAAGCTTCACTTCATTAATATCAACTGAGCACATGAACTGGACAGGCTTCATGATTTTCTGCCCAATTAACATAACTCCAAAATCTCCAGTCAAGAGTTCTCAGCCCAGGGTATTCCTTGGCAGAACCTCAAAACATCCTGCTTGAACAGAGAAACAAAAGCACATGTTCCTCTTACATAACTTGCCTCCTGGTTTTGACCCAGCATAAGGATTGATGGTTTAGCTGCTCAATTTCCCCCGAGAGTTTTAGTTTTTCACAAGGTTAAAATATAATATGGATTATATACCTACTACAAGGAGAGACTAATACACAGTATGCAATATTAATCATAGGTGATGTTTTCAGAACATAAAAATATAATATCATCAGAAAACACTCCATATATTTTTAAAAGGACACAAAGAATTCATGACTGGTGCAAGAGATGTTTCTAAAAAAAGAAAAATCTTACCTGTCACAAGCTGTTGTCCTGCTAGTCCTACTGGAACCATCCCCAGATTATTCATAGCTGTAGCCCAAGCTGTGGGATCAGTGACTGACATGTTAAGCTGTGTGGTATCTATAGCTATACTTCCCAAACCATCAGCTGCTGCAAGAAAATAAACATGCTGTAAGTAGAAAAGCCAATGCACCACAAATTTTAACCAAAACCTTCAGTGAAAATGAGGTCTCATAACCACTGTTTATTTTGGGTTTGTTTCCTCATTATGATTCACTTTTAGATCATTGATAATAGCTCTTGGTATTGTATAATAGAGCATAAAGGCATTCAGCAGACATAAAATGATACAAGAAAAAGAGAAAACTATTTCACTATGAGGATAGTCCAGCAGTGGAACGGGCTATGCAGTCACCTCCCTGGCACCTTTCAAAACTCAACTTGATAAAGCTTTGAACAGCTGGTCTGACCCTATCCCTGGCCCTGCTTTAAACAGGAGGTTGGATTGGAGACCTTCTGAGGCCCCTCGAATGAATTGCCCTGCAACACTCTGATATAACTTAATGATACATAAATAAATTGAGGAACTTGCCTGAAACCTGTGAGAACCAAACACACCCCAAGGAAAGACCTGTTTTCTGTAAGGTGCAATTTTTTATTTTGTAAAAGATTTAAGAATACATTATTCCCTAACTAAAAAGAGATCAAAAAAAATCCATTCACCAGAGGAAATACCAAGTCTTGTTGTAAAACCAGAAGAGAAATATCATGAATATGGTCAAAATAGACTGAGCCCAGGTATGGATCTTCTTTCGATGCGGAAGTTAAGGGATGGTACCTTCCTGATAATGAAACACCAAATACAAGGTGTGATCACACATTTTTGCTTCTTCCCTCCTCAGTCACACCTCAAATCAGCTCTTCCCAGCTATTTTCTTAGGGCCTTTGCAGACCTGAGATATTTACCGGCAGCCATTGCTTTTCCCCAGATCCTTTTTCTTCTGTTAGACTTCTTCAGCTAGGAATAATTAGTTACTGTATTAGCAGCATCTTGAGATGGGATATCACCAAGCACAGGGCCCACACACAGCTCATTAGGCTCTGAAAGAGAAAAGATGGAAGTCAACTACAGGTGTCACAGTCAGAACCCAACAACAGACTGACCACTTGGGAGGCACTAGAAGCTCCTGCCCTCTCCCTCCGGATCACCAGCCCCAGCCTCTGTGCACTCATTCCACAGCCTCTGTAGAGGCATTCCAGCAAACGCCCATCCTCGCCTGCTGAACAAACAGTACCATGTATGAACCTGTCAGACCACTGAAAAGCCCTTCACAAATTAGGTCTTATCAGTAGCTACACAGCCTCCTCGGCACGAAGGCATCAGCTGAAAGAACATATTAAGGGATGAATACGAATTTTTTTTTTTAAACTGTTAACAATTAACTGATGTTGCAAGTTTCAAGGAAATAGTCATCTGCTCTGAGATGGAAAGGGAAAAGAAAATACTATGCAATGACTTACAGAATGGAGCCTGCAGAGATGTGGAAAAGAAAACCTAACAAAGCTGAGGATGATGCCTGCTCCTTAACTAACACTGCACCCTTGGCTCACAGAGGTTAGCTAGCTCAAAGCAAAAGTGCATTATCTCTTTCCAGCTAAAACACATTGCTCTCATCAGGTGTCTGTCAGACAATGAATTTTACATAAGGGCAACTTCTCACTGTTGTTTGGGAGGCTCACCACGTCAGCGCATTGCTCATAGGAAAGGAGGCTGAACAGGGGACAGGTAAGGGGTGTGAGCAAAGTCTGTGAGCTCCTAGCACCCACAAGCAGGGGCAGAAAACGCTGGACTGAGGATGATCACATACACACACCCAGGTTAGTCTTCGTGCACCAGGTACATGGCACTGTGGGTGAAGGAGGGCCACGTTAATTTTTTTTGGCTGTCCAGTAGCCTAAGGGGTCTGATCCAGGGTGTTGGGTACCAGAGGCCAGCAACTGACCAGGAGCTTACAAGTGTTCAGGGAGGTCATTAGTGCTGTGGTGACTTGTTCAGCCCTGGAATAGCTGTGCTGACTTTTAAAAACTACTTGAAAGACCATAATTAAGAGGTTTCCAGCATGCAAACCCTAAGGATTCACCTTTAGAAAAGACACAATTAACATAATTACACTGTATTTTAGCTTAGTACCTCCCACACTTTTCTTTTTTTCATTTGATGTGCATAAAGTACGAGCCAGAAAGTTTTATGTTTTAGTTCCATGACACTGTACAGATCATAGGAACATGACCAAATCAACGGCTGTAAAAGTGAAGAAAGAGCCAAACTCAGACAATGCTCTACATTTTTTTGTATGTTGTAATTTACAAATAACCAGTATACTAGACTAAAAAGCGTTTTGTTCAAATCTACAGTGGGTCTATTTAAAAGTCAATATTTATCAACCGTTAATATTTGAATTTGCAATTCCAATTCTTATTTGATCTCCACTATTCATTATACATAACATAAAATATTTTTATCATAAAATTAGCTTTTAAATAACATCTATAAACACCAAGCAAATGTTGAATGGAAGTCCTCTGCAGGGAATGTGACTAACACAAGGCAAGGCAGACAAGATTTATATCAAGTTTTTAAAAACCGGGTGTCTCCTTTTCAGCTCTTTAAACTTGTACTTAGCCCTTCCCACTGATGCTATAAACTTCTGACCACAAACATCTATTTTGAGGTTAGGGCTGGCTGAATTATTCCTTGTCAATAAGTTATTTCTCACGCAGTACAGCCCTCCTTGCTCTTATGAATCACTGCCAAACCAATCCCGATTTAAAAATATATGCTGAATAGCCCAGATGAGAGTGGTTCACTTCTTCCCCTGACCAGCAGCCTTGTTGCCTTGATGAAGAAAGGAGCATTTAAAAACCAGCGGTGATGAAATGCCTCTTCATACCTTGCTGTGTGGTACTTGCTTGTCCCTATAATGCATCACCACAACTAATATGGAGGAAGGAGGTATTGCCCCATGGTTTTGGGGAAAAGGCATCTCAGATAGGCATGGTAGGTAGAAAATGGGTGTTGGACTCTCTCTGCCACCCCCCTCACCCATGTTCCACTGCTTGGTGAAGTGTGCACCAGGTGACATACCCAGGTCTGCTGCTGAATGCTACAGACTCTTCTGCCCAAACCCACACTGCAGTTGCACCAGTTCTGCCAGAAACAAAGGATCAGACACTGGGGATCAGACATTGCTAGCCCAATGCACCTCAGCCTACTGGGAATGACTTTTTGGTGTTTGCCTTCTGACGTGTTGTTCACATATTTCAAACTCTGGTATACTTTCATGAATTATTTACAAGTATTTGTTAAAGTCCTTGCAGAGAAGGAAGAACATAACACCACAACTACGAAAGAAAACAGAATCAGTGGGTTAAATTGGTGAAACTCATGTTGTACTATACCACCAGATCTGCCCAATATGACATGGAAGTCTGCTCGAAACACACTCTCATAGCCCACTCTAGCTCTGGGCAGCTTTGCTTTCTCTCTGACCATCAAGTCTACTGTTTTATCAAAAGTACCTGGGTGCAGTGCAGGGTGAACCAGGGGAAAAGCCATAAAAGAGAACGTGAGGAGCCTAAAGTGGAACTAGTTCTATCTAACCAAGAACTGCTGCAGGCTATTTTGTCAGTGGAAGAGAGCTGAATAACAAGCATAAACGAACCTATGAACACTGAATAATTTGCAGTAAGCTGTAGGCAGAACTAATGCTCCATCCTGAAGGACACAGATTGTAGAAACTAGCTCTTTTAAAAACAAAAATACTAATTGTGAACATCCCTTCTAGTGACAAGTTAGTGGTCACATTAACACAGAGCAACATAATATGGCTAAAATAGTCTCACAGGCATTTCATATCTGATTTATACTCAAACATTAGCTTTTGTTTAAAAATTTCTGAAAATTTGTATAGAGAAAGTTTCACTAACGTTTAAAATAGAATCAGCTTTGGGCAAATTTCAGCATTTCTTTGTATAGCTCAGACACTGAACTATTACACCCTTCACGACACTGGAAACAAAACAAGCAAGGAAAACAAACAAACCCACTATCTAAGTCATATAAAAAGCAACACCCTAAGTTAGATGAGGAATACATCTACTAGCAAAGATTCTTGCTTTCTTAATAATAAATTGAATCAGTGTTACTGGTTAAACTGGCAAGAAAGTGTAAGCTTATGCAGGGATCTTGTGTAACCTGAGCAGACATTAACCAACACCATTTCACTGACATCACACCTTTGGACAGCATTCCTGATTTACAATTCACTAACATTCTTCTAGGCATTAATGACCTCAAGATATATGTAAAAGAAATCCATTCTTATAAAAACTTGTGCATGGGAGTAGCTCTACTCCAGGGGAGTAAGTTCAGAAGCAAATAAAGCTAAAATCCTGATTTACAGGAGAGAATGCATAAAATATTCTGGGCCCTGCTATGCCTGGATGTTTGGGAGAGGGAGGGACATTAATAAAAACTTCCTGATTTGAGAACTTCTGATAAAATAAAAATTTTGATGCCAAACATTTTGTAAAGTGATTTCACATTATACTTTTTTGGTGGTCTCTCTTTTTGCAGACGCAATGCAAGTACCAGTCCTTGGACGGCAAATTGCAAGAGACATTTAGACTTTGCTCAGACAGGTTGTCAGGAAGATAAAGCACCCTCAAGTCCATACCAATGAGCACTTCTCAGTCATAGCAGTCATAGCAGATTGTACTTAGTGCACATATTTTATACCAGGCAATTAAACGCAGTTACCCAAATGAATACAGAAGCCGGTTATATATTGTGCATCAATTATCACAGGCAATGAATGCCATGAGACAAAGAAATTAACACAACATAAAACTAATTCAATAACAGCAGATTGTGAAGTTAAAACCCTACCCTTTAGATATCCATAACACCACAATGAGTTACAACACAGAGTGAAGCTGATTAAATGCACCACTGTAACAAGGCTCTGTGGAGTGCCCGGGTCAGCGGCCAGCCCTGGGATGCAAGGAGGAGGTTCTCTGCCCAACTCTGACACCAGCCTGCTGAGTGACCTTCGGTCATTGCAGCTCTCTGTCTAATTTCTGTGATCACTAAATCCTTCAAGGAAAAGACTGATGGCATCAACCTTTTGAAACCTGGGAGTACAAGTCACAAAGTCATTAAATGCTGTTGGTGCTGATTATTGAGGAAACATAGATGGCAAGGAGCAATTTGGAATCTTGTGAACTGTTACATCTAGGTGAGTTTTCCCATTCTTTAAAGAATGGCAATTTCAAAGTGTTTGCTACTGCTCACTGTGATTCATCGGACAGTGGTCATTAGGTTGGTCACATCCACCTGACCTGCCAAAGTACAGGTTATTTATCAGGCTCCCTCCAGCTGTCTTCTAAAATACATCAAGCATTTTGTACTGGTTCTTCCCAGTGTTTTTGTTTCTCCAGCCGCATACAGGATCCCCAGTAAAGAAGGGAGAAACAGAAAGAAAAGCTAGACAAGGATATGCTGTAAATAGCTGTTCATTTCTTTCTGACCATCTTACGATGAAGAAGAAAGATGGGAGTAGCAACAATGAAAATGATATTTTTGTGCCATAGCCATCCTACCTGGGCTACATGAATAACAGAGCATCTCCAATATGATTCCAAAGGTCTTTTAAAAATATTTTTGATAGTATTGCATATGCAGTGTTACAAGAAGAGGCATTGTTTTGCACGATTAATGGTATGCTAACATCTAGAAAACCTCATGTAAATTCGGAAATTCAAAACGAATTGAAGGAAAACATGTTTCTTGCAACAATTTGCAAAAAAGGCATTTACTACAGAAAGCAAAAAATTACATTAGGTACAAGAGCATTTCTGGAAGAAAATCTTTTTTTTGGGAGGATATCCTAACTCATGCATCTACTGTATGCTTCACCTCCCTGCAGCTCTACTGGAAAGGCCAGTTGGTTTCCAGCATCTCCTGAGTCACCCTGTTTACATGGATTTTTCTGTCACATCTCCCTCTTACAGGAGGCCTTTGAAAGCAAAGATTAATTCTGCAGGAACCAGCATTTTCCTTAAGAAAACAGCTTCATTAGGCACAACTTACGGAAGATAAGCTCCCTTAGAGCCTAAATGGGAGGTCTGGTTAGGTTCTCACTCACATAATCTTTCCAATTTTTTGTCTTAGGAATGATTTAGAACACCTTTGTTCATTCTATATTATGCCACTAAAAGCCTACATTGTCATCTTATAAACTCATAAAATATGTGCTGCTGCATTAAGACCTTTCACTTTTAACTATGTACACTGAATATGTAGGTTTTTCCATGACTGCAAGGGATCCTTTCCACCAATTTTCACTGAAAAACAGTTAATGAGTAAATCATGTCTATACTGATAGGACTAAGACAACTTAGAGAAAAATAACAATATATTTACAGTTTTCCTCTATATTCAACAAAGGCAATTTTTACAAAACATATTTTCTGGAAGAACTGCTCATTTGAGATGCTGCATTACTTAAATCCGCTGTCCCAGCACTTCTTGAAGATAACACATGGTACACACAAAGGCCAGACTTCCCTTGGAAAGCAGAACACTGGAAGATTTCAACAGAGAAAGAAAACTAAAACAAAGGTCTCCAAGATAAACAGGTATTCTCTTGCGATGCTCCTTGAAAGGTCACTCAGTAATATTTCATGTTAAATCCCGGACTTCACTGGCATCTCAGAGCAAAGTCTTAACAGGTTACAAATGTGCTTTTTGTTTTGCATGTATTTTAGCAGCTGCAGTCTAATTATGCTGAAGTCTATAAATAACAGAATCTGGAGGCACATTAAGCAAAGCATTATAGAAGTCCAGCTTACTTACTGAAAAAGCATATGCAGTTCCAAAATCATCTGGAACAGGAAAAAGAAAGAGCCGTGTTGCTGGCTAGCAATGCAGCACAGCCTTGATAAAAACAGGTCTGATTATTCCTTGAACACAAAACACTGTTGTGAATTGATGATTGCATCTCTGTTTTTCACCCTGCCAAGACGGCTTGCAATTGTGACTCACTTGCTTCCCATTTAAAAGAACAGTGACTTACTGACTAAATTAGGACAATCCTTTCTTTAAATGCTGTGTTTTAGCTTCATTTATATTCAATAACAACAAAATATTCTGAAATATTTTAATTATTTACAGCAGTATTTTAATAGCAAGCCTTTTATCACACTACTTTCTACTAAAGGCCAGTGACTACTTTAGAAACATGATGCCCCACACCACAGCATTTCAGACAAAAGGGGGAAGCATCCAAAGCAGATTTTGAACAAACACACTTCAGCAACTTCATTGAAAGGCTGAATACTGAAATGAGAGGTGTTGGAATGCCTTCTTGATGCCATAAAGTACCTGAGGCAGTCATTATATATAGGCTATGCATGCCATTTCTTATCTTCTTGGGCTTGAGAGAATACCTATATAAACACACCACACTTATCAAACATCTTCTCTCATTCACTGTACCATACACAGTGTCCTTGCTTTATGTTTACTAAACCTATATCAATTACTTGAAATACCACGGGTTGTTTGGTTGAGTTTTTTTAAAGAAAAACTGAGAAAAAAGGAAAAAAAACAGAGACCAACGCAAGCTGGGACACACTTCCAGAAAGAGTATTTTAGCTTCCTGGATAACCTAAAGTGAAATCACTTCCATGTCACCTCCTGAAAAAATTAACAGCTTGACGGGTAAGCCCTGTCTGTGGCAGAGCCCCAGGGACTCTATCATACAGACCATCAGAGGCAGGGGTGCCTTGCTATTGAATTTCCAAATGAACACAGACTGCTGTCTCCTAGTCCCAGAAGACCAGGATACAGTTGAGTTTCACATGGTAACATTATGTATGGAAAGTCTATTTTAAGTAACTTTTTAGAAATTTCTAAAATGCATTCATTATCATTTTTCTTCTCCTTCAAAGTCTGTATAATTGAACTGCTGGAGTTAAGGCAGCCTGCCTTTTCAGGCAGACATTCATGGGGGGAAAAAAACCCCAAACCTGTCAATCAAACAATTTTCATATTTTTAAAATACACTTTTATCATTGGGTCAAAGTATGGCAAGACGTGACATCTAAGTGTCCTTGGTTAAGTGCAAGGGTGATTTGCAGAGCACATTTTTTCAGAATATTAAAGCAATCTAAAGACCTTGACCAAAATTTTCTGCAATACCATCAAGTATTCTCTCAGTGATGTCTGTTAGTAGTGAAAATCTGGAAAAGAGTTTTAGGCTTGTTTTGTTTGTTTTAATTCAAGGTTTCTGGTGATAAATTTTGCTTAAGAGAAAAACTCACTATCTCTTCTATCAACTTACATCTGTCCTCACTCTGAAAGCTGCCATCCCCTTTTAGCACATCACACTCAGGATATTTTCTCCAGCTACAAGCTCTAAATTGCCAGTGTGCTCCCTGGGCTCATTTATCTTGCAATCCTTCCATCCCTCTTAGTATACCTTCTGTTCTCCATTTACCTCATAATACTCTTTCTTGCTTTTCTTTGCATCGTTTTGTTTCCATCCATTGACTCCACACTCCCCCTACAACATAGGCACATTTCTTCCCTCAGTCTGCCACGGGCCATTCTCTCACCAGAATATCTCTTCACAGCCAAGACATTCCTGTTTGTTACACTGTGCTGTTGTATTAGGGAAGGGAGGGATTCACCTCACCCAACTTCTGCCAATGCAGACATCTATGCTTGAGCTTTCCTGCTGTTGTCATTGCCAGTGGGGAGAACCAGATACTTCTGCCAGCCTGTTTCAGACACCTACCTTGCCAGGCAGTGAAGCTCCCCTTGGAGGTGCACATCTCACTCCCCTGGCTGGAGGTCTACCCTGCATTTTTGGATATGAACATCTGTTTTGTCAGACACCCATGGGATGAGATGAGCTGGGCTGAGCAAACTGTGCCTTGAGAGCTCAATTGTCACTCTGCTACCTGCATGCCATATGAATCCCAGCAAGACACTCAGTCCTGAGGGACTTGGCTCCCACTCCTGTCCTCTGCCTGACAACTCCGGCACAGTGAGCTGCAGGAGAACAGAAAGCACGATGTGGTTTGCAGTAACTCATGAGAATGTCCCCAGATATAGATACCTACAAATTATAAGACAGAGAGTGATGGTTTTCTTTCTGATTATTTTTCTGCCCATCCCCAGTGAATATGCCAACATACAACTATTAGTGTTTGACAGTGGGAGCTGCCCACTCCAACACTACAATTTCCAACAACTACGATGCCCTACGTCTGCCTTTTCCCTGGGGAAAAAATTCATCCTGGACCTTTTCTTCCTCCTTCCAAATGATGAATCCTATCTCCTCAGCCCCATTTCTTTACCAGACACTTAACTTCCTTGCTCCTTGCAATTCCCATTTTAAAGATCAGTGTAAATCACACACACGCCTTGGCTACCATAGTCCCCTGTTTCTGGCCACCAGCCTTGCCGAGGCTGCTCCTGGCTTTCTTCATCATTCCTGCCATATTTGGGGACTGCATCTGTTTTTGAACCGGAAGTGAGAACAGCTACAGGGAGTTTCCCTCTGTCCTTTCTGATTTCTGAGGTTGTTTGCTGTAGATAAATGAGGGAAACAACAAATATTTTCCACCTCCCACAGGACGGAGCAGAGCTTCCAGGGCCTTTGTGCTCCCGCATACCCATTAGCTTTCCTTAGAGGGTGAATTAAGTTGCTAAGCAGAGCCAGGAATTTTGCCTGTTTTCTAAACAGTTGTTTATGGGATCACCAGTAAGTTACATAAATTTAGGATTATCACATACGCTGCGGGCACTGAGGGAGAAGCAATCCCACAGTTAACATGAGGTCAGATGAGGAGAACAGCAGCTACTACGTGTGCATCAGCTAGGATCCGGCAACAAAAATTATTTTGATGCTTCTGCCTTGTAACTAGCTGTCAGGGGGTCAGGACGGAGGAGGGCAGAGCTGCAGATCATGGTGAATACAATGATGCTAAAAGCCCTCCTTCCCTCCAGGTGGTCCTGCCATACCTTTACCCAGACAACAATCCTTCCACTCCCCTTTCCCTGAAACATCTTCTTGTAAGCGAATTTCTTTTCTTCAATTTCAGTTATAATTCTTCAGGGCAGGAAATCATGTGGATTTTCCCTCAGGCAGGACTAAAACCTACTGGAAAGTCGGTGTTCCTTGTGCTGTAATTGAACTGACGCTGGCTTTAGCCAGGAGCCCCCCAGGCAGGGATGTCAGCGAGGCAGCACTGCTCTAAGACACAGAGACAAAGCCACCCCCTTGGCAGGCTTCTGCATAGCACCTTGTGCAGCCAGGCTTTCATCCCATTTGAGGCTTTTAATGTGCCACTGTGTTGTAAAACTAGGAATAATGATGATCATAGCATCCTCCTCTCTCCTCATGCGGCCCCTCCACCTCTTTCACACAGTTAATAATCCTCTCACCCACCATTTTCCGAAGTGTTGTACATTTGTTTGTCTTTTCTTATTTGAATTATAAGCTCTTCAGGGCAGAGAATTTGCCTTTATCTATGTTGGTAAAGTACAATGTCAATTTACAGCACTATATAAATATTTTCTAAAAACAAGGGCAATAACAAGAATAATGTATTTATTTTACCGTAATACAGTATTTCTAGCCTTCAAGACACAATCAGAAACAATCCAAAGTCAACAACAAGACCAAAAGGTTTGCAGAACCTTTAACCATGAAGCCACTTTGCGAAACTTTGGTAAATTAGTTGCTTATATTCATAAATAGCAGTAAAGATCCTTGCAAATTGACCCTCTGGAAAATATAAAGCAGAACATAACCAGTGTAAACCAGCAGAGCACTGCTTCACATGTGTATTATAAGGGTCACAAATGGCCTCCTAGTTACTTTTTAAACAAATGCAATGTTAATACTTTCACTGCAACATTATGAATAAAGCATTTGGCCTGTAGCTATGGATATGGTATCTGATGGCTTTTGACTTGTTTGTTTATATTGTCATCCAGAAAATTTATGTACCATGCTCTCCTGGACTCAATCGTGACTTCACCCCTTGAATGTGCAGAGGACATGGCCCATGTAGAGGGCTCTGGGGTGCAGCAGTTTCCATCAGCTTCCCCAGCGTAGCTTGATAGCCACCACTCACTACCCTCCCTACAGCAGCACAGAGCTCTTCTGGCACACAGGAGGAGAACAGGGTGCCAGGGTCAGCATCCAGGACTCTTTGGCACCATCTCTGCTCATGGTGTTAATGGCTTCTTTGTTTTTTAAAGCCCTGAGGTATCAAATTAATCAAAATAATGGTGATGATGCAAGAGATTAAACTGACAGGAGTATGAACTGCCCTTGTTTATCCAGGTGATACTACAGGAAGTGCAAAGCAGATACATGCAGAGGACAAAGACCTGTCCTTTGAATTTATGGTCTGAATAGAAAATGCTTTGTGAGACCACTGTATTTCTGTCTAAAATATATGGTTTAATTTAGGAGTGCCCGAGTGACACTAGCGGCCTCTGATATATAAGTGGTCAGGTTAAATGACCTCTGTGTACTTTCTTGCCTGAAGCTCAGAGCAACAGCAAGTGGAGCATTTTGAATGCATCCCATTTGTTATTCTTTTAATTGCCTACTAATATTTCTTTCAGTAGGAAAGACTTAATAGAGCCCTTCTGCTTCTAAATGTCTTCCAAACTATCCAAATTGCAATTCAGCCAAAACAAATACGGGGTCTTCAGTTATCTAGAAATGAAAAAGAGACCTGATCCAGGAGATTCCCGTTCCTCATAGAGCTCTGCAGCACACCTTTGGCAAGTAATTTAAACAGTCTATACCTTGATCCCCCACCCATGAAATGGTGTGATTATACTTTCTTTATCCCGGACTTCATTAATCTTGCCTAGCCAGGCTGTTCTCTGCTTATGGGGTATGTCCAGCATCACAGGACCATGACCTGGGCGTGCAGATAACACAGGATTGCTTTAGGTCAAGGAATATTTTTCCCCCATAAAAATCAAAACCAAAGCAGAGAGGAATAAACAAAACAAACAAAAAAATAAATTATCATAATTTCCTATGGAATCACTGTTTTTCTGAATGTGGAGAAAATAGCAAGTTTCCTTTAAAAGCACTTGCAATGAAATTCACACTCTGTCAGGTGTAAATTACAGCCTGTATCTCATCTTGTTCTATCTACAGCTCCTTTCGTAGTCATGCATAGCACCAGTGTACAAAAATATTTCCTGCATGTGATCAAGCAAGTGTGGGCACATAAGATGCAAGCAAAATATGAGACTTAAAAAAAAATGTTTACTGGTATCTTAAAAAAAACCTAAAAGTTTGTAATCATGCCATTTCTCAATCAGATAAGGTGAATTACAGTTGTGCTTGGGAACACAATTCAAATAAATCCAAGAAACATTTTCTTTAAGGAGTTGCAGAGAACTGAGATAGCTAAAAATAAATGACAGAAAGTAATAACAATCCCAGGAACATGATTATATTTTGCAATCACAGATATAGTAGATCGCTTAAATTAAGTCCTGATCATAATAGAGTTGCTCAGTGGAATAGCATGGGAAACAGGCTTTTCATCTTTTTTTTCCCCAGTGTTTTATGCAAGATCTTTTGATTGCATATGCTTTAGAGCATCTAATAGATTACTTCAGGCAAATATCTACACACCATAGTAAACTCTGCAGAAAACTGGTTTCATCTGTGCTCATCTTTGAAATAGTGAACTCCTCCCTGAGTCCTCCCTGCACTGTGAAGTGCATCACTGGCACACAGTGAAGCATCACTGAGTTTGGGACGAGTCACCAGATGGAGTTGTAGCGCACTGTTGTGTTATTTCAGGGTCCATATTTCAGGGTACAAACAAGATTTCAGCCTGGGTAGAAATTCAGTGTTGTTAATCTTCTTTAGGACAATTGTGGCTAGGGGCAAGGAAGCAGCATATTTAGTTTAATTACATGGCCAGAAATGCCTGAGCTAGGAAGTTCTCTCTTTAAAGTTGACAATTCCCTTTCATTCAGGAATAGTTAAAAAGTCTTAATTGTTAAGCTATCTATACAAAGACTATACCTCAGGTTTACTACTGATTAGGTCTCTAAATGCTTATCAGTTGGTGAAGACTTGGTATCTGCCACAGCACAGAGAGAGAAGCAATAATTTTCTAGATAAAACCTTTGTGGGGCACTAAAATTAAAAATTTGCTCGTTCAAATAAGGCATGAACAAAATAGCTTTGAATGATTTCTCAGTGAATGAAAAGAGATGCCATACCTGCTACAAATGGCTACAGAACTGCTGAAGGCTCTGCAGATAAGCTACCTGACTTACCTGTCCTGTCTGGCACAGGTTTTTGTACTTTACAGGATAAGGCAATCAAGCTTTGACCCTTAGCTTCCTCAGAAGCAACATTTGTGCCAGCAAATTCAGTTTAATTGGAATTCATTCATGTTTCTAGGGGGAGTTTAATGATGGAAAGATTCATGCTTCATCTCATCTCAGTGGTACTAAGACTCACGTATGCAGATCCATCACCGAGAATGGCCTGGCCTCTGTTATCATTAATTGAAGCATATTAAGAGACTTAGCAGAAAAAAAATAACCAAATATGAAATGTCAAGAGACAGATCCATCTAGTTTCATATCCTGTAGTTATAATATACCTTAATTACAGTTAATTAGGAGATATTGTTCCTGGTGGAAGACCATCAAACATAGTTTCTGTTGGTGATTAAACACAGAACAGAATTCAATGCATTTGTTGAATGTGGGACCTGTTTATTGTGACTGTACAATTCTGTCTAGAGTATCATTCCTGCTACATAGGAAAATAAAAGAAAGTCACAGGTCAAAAATATTTCCCTTGCTTCATGATGCTTTAATCCTCCCTGCTGCCTTCTCAAATTTTCTGCTGCTGGCCCCTTAGGACTCTAGCACATGATGCTGCTCCCACTGAGGGATACAGAGGCTTCTCACTGGGCTTCAACTGAGCCACATCAGATTCTAAATGAACAGCAGACATAGGAAAAGGCTGAGGGAAGACAAGTGCTACAGGAATTGACCTCTGTGGAAGAACAGTGAAGTTGGACAGAGAATCAATGAAGGCTTCAGTACCATTTGTGAAAGACTAATCTTTGATTTATTGGAGGAGTGCTATTATCTGGAATCCTTTCCTCATACAGTGTGAAATACAAAAATTACAAATGCAGGCTGAAGGCATGAGCTCAGCCTCTGCTGGTGTCAATACAGTTTGTTCACACCCATTGATCTACGGCTATATATGACCCTGAAACACATTTTGCTGGGCTGCCTGAGATCTTTGCTCATGCTTAGAATAGAAATGACATGATTGGTTTTATTAAGTAAGCAGTGCATATCTTCTGCCTGAAAAGTAACCAAATTAACATTTGTGAAGTAATCTCTTTTTCTCAGTTACAAAAAAAAAAAAAANAGCATAGTTGGCCAGATTATTTGTACTAGCCAATTACGCTTTGATGAGGCAAGGAAAGACTCGGAAAAGTCTTGGTTTTCACAAACTCTGTGCATGCCGGTTTCCTAAATGCTTATTTACTCTGAACTGCAACAATTGTGATAAATCATTTGCTATTTACTCTTCAGTGTAACTACGTGCTTTGGGCAAAGATTTTTTTTTTGTTCATTATTTATTTATTTTTAAAAGAAAAACCACCCTTTTAACACATTTTTCCATTCCCAGTGATGGATTTTATCTTTGATATGTGATCCAGTTATTTAACTACCTCTCACTACATCTCCCATGAATTGTTTATACAGCAACTTGGCAGCATAATTTGCATATCACAGGAAAGATCCCATTACATGTTCCCAGAGGTGCGGTTTCACTAGCTTTATCACTTTCTGCCACCTATGCACATCCCAGAAGCTGAGTGTCTGGTTAATCCAGAAAGGCACTTCTTGGCTGCCAATAGTCATTAAACATTAATGGTGCAGTTACAACATTTTCAGCCACTCAGAACTTATCTCCCCATTGTCTCAGACAAATATAATACCCAAAAAGATATTTATATTTTCATACAAATTCTTATGCCACAGGAAAATCACAGACCTTTACCTTTAATGCATTCTGTTCAGCTCTTACAGACTTGACCTGAAATAATTAGACAAGGAACAAGTGCACAAAGAAGAAAAAGTTGGAAAGAAGGGAAACATGCTTAGAAGCGTAGTAACTGAACGTACCACAGAAGAGCCAGAGAAGACATAGAGCTGGACGTGATATTTGCTCTCCAGACTCTTATTTGGTGACTGAGTGGGACAATGGCTCTAACTGCAGGCTTCATGGTGATGAAAAGCCCATCTCTGGGTGTATTCCAGATTATTCTTCACCCATTGTAGGAAACATTAAAAAATGATGGCAGCACAACTTTCACTGTGAGGAGTACTTACTCCAAGAGCACTCTAGCAACATCAAAGCATACAATCACCAGGGATCAGGGCACAGGAATTAGAAGGAAGGCAGAACCACACCATAGTCAAACATCAACGAATTTCCTTGCATAAAGCACTGCTGCCTCCAGATGTTTTCCCAGTAAGAAGACAAACAGTACCGTGCCTTTAAGCAGGGTTTTCCAACAAACGTTTGGAGGGAACAAACGTTGCAGGTACTGAATTTTGTTACCTTTGATTTTCCCTCTGCAAATACACCTTGCAGTGACAGACTAGGCACATGAAGTTTCAGAAATGCCAACTGTCTTTGGATGGAATTTGGACTCTGAGATCTAGACTAGAATTATTGACAAAAAGACCCTTTTCAGAAAGTCCCTCATGCAAACTTAGTTGCATTCAGTGCAACAGCCAACCCAGTACCTTTGTCTCTAGCAATATAAAAACCCACAAAATCCTCACCACTATAGAAGGCTTGAAGAGAGAGAAAGGGTTGATTCACTGACAAAACTAATGGGCTATTGAGTCAGTAGGCTTTGAGTCACAAAGTCAACCTCAGTGAACATTGATTGAAACTAGTCATATCCCACAGCCCAAGATCGCATTATTTAGTGCAATAGCCAGCAGTCACAGTGACAGAGCAAAAGGCAGATTAAGCACAGCTGTCCTCTCAAGTCCAAGTATAGCCTGGTGGGCAGGAAGGAAAATCAGAGCTGTTCCTGCCTGTTTAAAAGAGAGCATTTAGTTTTTGAGCCTGTCAGCATGATTCTTTTTGAACGCATTTTGTTCACTGACATGCCACCCTGACATTTTGTTTAGTAGTGAAAAAAACCCCAAAACCTAAAACAAGAGGTAAGGTTATGAAATCAAATATAATGTTTTCTGCATGTTAAAAGAAGTATTGCTTCCACAGAGACCTGGTAGCTCAAACAGCTGCAGCGCAGTGCCAGTACATGAAAACCAAAAAAAGGTACTGACCTGGGTTTCACGGATCAAGCGTGCTGTGGCAGGGATCCCGGCACGACTTCCAAATTCAAAGCTTGAATAAACACAGTTGTAGTTTCTTGAAGTGGATGCTTTTAATGCAATCTGAAAAGCGTGAGAGAAAGGGCATACTCTTGAAACCTATGTTTCTTAGGTAGAAATTCTGCCTGGAGAAGCCCAGCTCGTGACTGTTTGCTATTAAGACTGTACAGGAGAGAGGGAGCGTCTTTGAGTTCACATACCTAATGCTCAGTGGTGTGTCTGCAGAGTGGCAGGAAATAAACAGTGAGGAGGGGTTAACCAGAGACCTGCTGGCTAAAATCTATATGCCTGGAAACAGAAGGGAGAGGGCTGCAAGGTCAGATATAGTTCAATTGTTTCTAACGGGGATCTGCCACAGACCTACCAGGCACAGACACAGACACCTATCAAAGGCTGTACCCGTTTTCCATCTCCCCTTAAACCCAAAACAGCAGCTGTGAGTCATGTCGTGTCAGTTTTTCCGAACCAATCTAGAACGTCCTCCTAACTCCCAAATAACAGTGTCACTAGAAACCTACACGGTAAATAGAAGGAGAGGACAGAGAGATCAAATAAGCCACCTATTGCATGGTTCTCCATCACATCTAAGACTCCTCCATCACACCCTAAGATGTGTCCTCCAACTTATTTCCTAAGACAGCTGTGTGCCTTATGAAATAATGCCCCCATTCTGCCACAACTGCATCAAGGGAACATCCACACAGATGGTCAGATGCAAGTAAAAATGTCTCTGAGCCTGACAGGAGATAGTAAACGGAAAATCCCTTTACCTGGAGCCTGTCTACCAAAATTTCACCACTGCACCAAGTCCCAATTGACTCAGCAGGCAGGCAAGGGAAGTGCTTTGTGAAGCCACCAGCCATGTATGCAGAGAGGTGGAGTTGGGCATGGAGCACAGCATGAGTCAGAGAGTCCAGATGTGGGGATGGCTTGAGAGGAAGAGGGACAGCAGCTGCCTACTATGCTAGGAAATGTGCAAAGGAAGAATGAGCTAAGCTATGGTTCCAAAGAGCTTATTCTGCTGCAAGATGTAAAGGATGCAGCAGACATGTTCCAGAAGATCCGTCACAAGCACTAACATTGGCAGAAATCGGATATGGTTGCAGATATTTCGCTTTAGCTTTTTGCTAGCAGCTTCTCTTAGAGAAGGAAACCTTTCTTAGAGAAAGATCTGGGGTACTGCCTCCCCCTCCCCCCAAAAAACCCCAAAACCAAACCCAACTGTATTAACTGAATTGGTGGACAATGGTATTGAGGAAACACCCAGCAGCAACGGAGAAAGATACTGTAAAGCATCAAGTAGTACTGTGGTTGCATGCACTTTTTGCATACAGAGTATTTATAGATGCTAGCCCAGGAATTTCCATATCTCTAGATATTTACTCTATTCTTGTCAAATGAAATGGCATTTTCCATCCCATTTTGACTGGAAGAGAGAATATATTTGGATTATAAATTGTTTAGAATTACTTGTTAATGCTGTCGGTTTTTCTGTATCTGCTTGTAGGAGGGACAGGAGGGAGAAGACAAATAATACATTACACATAAAGCCGCAGTGGAGAAAAACAGAAAGTAATCTTTGTTTTCAACACATTTAAACTGTTCAAATGACAAGAATCAGTTGCTGTGGAAGCAGAGCTGCACCTGAATGAAACCTTTCACCCGTCCAACATATGAAATATTTATTATCTGAGGGTGACTAGAGATTAAATAAGACAGACACACAATGCAGAAAGCAGACCCTGGCTCATCACCTCCATGATTTTCACAGGTCCTGCTTCAGCCAGATTAGATTTTGCCATAGAGAAAGGAAAGTGGGCTCAATTGCAGTATTTGGTGTAAGGAGAAATAAAATTAGAGGAAAGCAACTTCTTAACTTTATATTTAATTTACCCAGGCTGGTGAAGCAAAATGATGATCCTCTACTGTGTTTACTAAGGCTGAAAAATGTTATCATTTCCAATTACAGAGAAGAGCCCACTCTCTCTTTAGATAATTACTTTTCCAATAAATTATTCTTGGCCACTTGTTTCCCCATAAAAATTGCCCAGTGTTTTTGCCATGTAGAAGTTGTTGGGTTGTTTCCCTTTTTTTTTTTTTTTTTATTCCCTTACTTTGTGTGGGTTGGACGTAATCTATTATAGGGCTGAGACGTGGCAGAGATCCAGACACAACAATCTGAAAAATGTTCATACTAAAATTCAGTGATGGGATTCCCTGTTCGTTTTATCTCAGAGCCTCCCTGAGGATTCAGTCCTGCAATATGGAGCACAGCTGATGCAAAAGAGGGTATGTAATCCATGACACTTAATTTTTCAGAAAAAGACTTTAGACATCTCTGGTGCTGTAGACAACCCTGACTATGAACAAAAGCCAAAGCCATTATTTAAGAAAGTGATAATTTTGCATAGCTGGTTTCAGCAGTGAATCACACTTGGAAATAACATTTTTGCCTTCTATCACATTCATTTCCCAGAAAATCTGGGTTCCCAAGGCCTTTGGCATCCTTACTATAGCTAAACAGCTTTAATGCCTGCATTCCAAGATGCTGAAATTGTCTAATTAAGCTAAGGGATAAAGACAAAAGTCCATTGTTATTAAATCATAAATGATACTATGATAAAGTTGATTTTTGCGAAGTCTGGTGTGTGTGTGAAGTGACTGAAAAGTTGTACAGAATTAACACACAACACCAAAATATGATCACTTCTTTCAGTTCATGCTGTTTCCTTATCACGCTATACATGGCAATTGCATGAAGATTTTAGCAGTAAATATTGGATCAGGTGACATAATTTCAAGTCAGATTTACAGGCTCTTGAGTGCTGCACAGGACTGATCCTGCCCTAACAATTAAGATGGAAGTGAGGTATGAACAAGATGGGGAGGAGGGGAAGAACAGAAGAAAAGAGGCAACAGGGTATCTGAGCAGTGCCACTGTACGAACTGTGCCATCATGAAACCAATGCACACACTGCAGGAATATGGGGATTCCTGGCTTCAGAGCAGCAGATAACATTCATCTCCAGCCTCTTCCACAACACCATAGACCTTAAAATATTAATCAGTTCTCTCTTCCAGTTATACTCTTCTGGCACTAGTCCTGTGTCTTAATAGAGTGCATCTCTGACGGAGCAGGGCAGGAGCCCTTTCCCATACCTAGCACATAATACTTAGTTATACACTCTGCCTTTTCCTAGACTCAGCCTTCATTTTCATCTCTTCTGTGCAAATAACTTCCTCCACATCTGTTACAGTCCCTTTGCCCTCTCACAGAGTGCTGTGCTTACGCTTTCCCAAGTTTGCCAAAAAGAGATTTCTAGGCTCCAAGTGCACCAAAAAAGCACAGAACGTGTCTTCTTTCCTGCCTTTCCATCTGCCTGGAATACCCTCCCTTCTTTCCCACCGTGGTACATCAAGTACCTTCCCTTTCTTTCAGAAAACTGAGAATCCATCTGTTCAGCAAGTTGCTCCATCTGCAACAACGGCAAGTTCAGTGATGTGCTGCCAATATTTCAACAAAGGGCTCCTCTAAACCCATTCCCCTGAGTCAGTAACACAGCCCACGTACCCAGGGTGGGGATGCTCGCAGACAGGAGGCGTGTGGAACTGGCGGGCTCTATTCATTTGGTTTTCCCATTTCAACAAAATGCTTTCCCATATCCAAGGAAAGAGGCAGCACCATTCAGCAAATACATTTCTGTTACATGCTTCCTACCAGAAGTGTTAATACTTGGGTCCTGGGAAAAAAAATAACAAAAAAAAGAACTGACTCTGTTGAGACAGTTGCAGAGTGTGCACCTGGACAAAACACAAGGGATGACGGTGGTAAGGAGGGATCTAAATCCTTTTAAGGGACCCCTCAGGACTGTATCTGTGTCAAGCAAATTAGTGACAGGGCCCCAGTTACAAAGAAGGAAATCATGCCAAATTTTCTATTCAGCGTGGGCTAGTGAAGGGCTGAGCTTTGCAAAAGTGTCTGGTAAGTCTGAGGACAAGGGTGAGGGAAAAGGGTTCAACAGTTAAGGAAGGCAGTTTTTCAGAAGGAAAGTGTACAGCACGTTCGCCATTCATACTTCTGTATCAGGTGTATACATACCATACAGTTTGTAAATACATATATATATGCATATATGTATAAACATGTGTGAATTAGACAGTTGCTTTTACAAACTCCAGCTGCTGCTTTTGCTTCAAAAGCTGTCCTATCTCAGACATTTTAGAAGTCCAGGCTCAATAGTTTTCCATAGGTGGTTATACAGAAGTTGATACACGCAGGCCAGCGTGCTCTGACTGCGTGTACTTTGGATTGTACTTTTCCCATTGCTGTTTATTAGCTGCACAGTGTCACATTTATGACAAGTTGCAGTCACGTATAAATGGCCAGCTGTTAAATTACATTAAACTCCCAAAGTTTTCAAAGGTGACAGTATAATATATTATTTGCTATTTTTTAAAAAAATCAGCAGTTTTTGAGGATGGTCTTCACAAAAAATAGGAGAACACTCTGTATCGGAACACTTGATCTTCACCACTTCAAATCTCTTACCTTGATTGCTTTTTAAATATCAAAAATTAAACCAACCAAAAAAAAAAAAAAACCCAAACCAAACCAATCATCCAAAAAAATCAACAACAAAAAACTAACCAAAATCTTGGACTCAACAACTCAGTGTTGAGTTCAGCAGACGACTTTTGTTGAGTTTGAAGATTAAAGAACACAAGATTAGCAGGAGTGGTCGCTATCATATAGTTTAGTTTGATAGCATTAAAATATAATTCATGTGCAAATTATAACACTAAATAATCTCTATTCATATGCCAGAAAACAATTTTAAAAGTATGTTCTGGTTTTGTCTACTTTGGCTACCACATAAATGGCAAAGTGTCAAGTCTTTTATCTAAAAATGCAGGCAATGCTAAGGTGCCTGTCCTGTAATGAGTTCTTCCAGAAAGAAATCCTGATCTTTATCTAGCAGAGCACATCATCACATTTTGGAGATCACCCATCTATAGCAGAACCCTTTGGAACATGTTTATGTCTAAAGCATTTGCTGAGCAGGCAGAGATTAGGCACATGCTCGGTCAATCTGTTGAGCTGTGGCCTGTTTTAGGCTCCCACAAGGTGCTCTGCCATGCTCGGAGCCGCCCTGCACAGCCACCCTGCTGGCTTCAGCACCACGGGTCCTCCACAAAAGAGCTCTAAAGACCACGCCGTGTGAAAATAACAAAAGGCAAGTACAGCCCAAATCGAAGCATCACTGGGAACTTTCCTTTCACGCCAGGAAAGACAAAAACTTTTGAGGCAGAGGGCTGATGTTTTCTGGGAAGGCTGGAGCACTGCTGACCCAAGGCACAGACATATAAAGCCCCAGAAATCCCACCAGCTAAATTGGCATGACAGCATGGGTGGAACATAAGGATCATTCTCTCCTTTTTGCATACAATGTGATTAAAACAAGGCGCAGACAAAAACCCCAAAAGTTACCTACTAAAAATCTGCTAAAGCAAAGCTATGACAGGAATTTGAAATTAATCCAGATCTGCTGAATTCTACTCTGATTCTCCAACTATCAGACCAGAAACCCCCTGGCTTTAAAAGAAGCATTCAAATAATAAATAAAGCAATTTATATTTCCATCATGTTAACAAGGCAAGAAAGTAAAAGTGTTTTGGAAAGAATTGTCCAAGTTACTTGTCACAATGGAGACGGGCTGAACCAGTTAAGGTGGGGCAGAGGGTTTGACACTCATAGGAGCATTTTCCTCTTCCAAATAGGTGTATGTTAATTGACTTCTCACTTTTCTCTATTTTCTTCAAATCTCTTATAATCCCAGTAATGTGTCCAGCCCACTTTCACTTAGATTTGATCTCGGCAAAGTATCTTTATCACTCTTCTCCCTAATCCGTGCTCTCAAAGTGATTGCACGGAAAATCAGCTCTGTTGGGGAAGATGAAACAGGAAAATCTTATAAATATGACTGCTTGGATTTTGACAATATGAAACCCGTAAGTGAAGTAGAACTAAAAGCACAATTTGATGTCTAAGATGCCATGACCTAGTTGCTGAACAACTAGGAAGCAATAGCAATCGCCAGCCAAAGACCTTCTCCTCTCGATTAAACAATGCCCCTCTCCCCTCATCAATGATCAAAGGTCACCTAGTATGGTAATGTAAGGATTCTTACTGGCTGTATGTAAATGCTTTAAGATTTGCATCATGTACTAAGATTGGTTAGTGTAAATTAGAATATTCAGGAGGGAAAGATTCAAGAATTGAGGAACCTGGTGGGCTCACCCTCTTGCACGCGTGCTCTCCTGCTCTCTCTCTCTCTCTCTTGCTCTCTCCCGGGGCTGCCAAGAGCTGTGACTTGCAGCTCTCTGCAGCTTCCCGTTTTTCACCCACGCCCTGAGCAATAAACCACATGCTCCAAGACCAGCCGTGACTCTAGAGATCTCTCATCCCTGTCCGTCTCTTCCCCGGACAGACCGTCTGAGAGGCGTTCTTACAAGTTCATTTTCCCAGAGTGAGTTCTTTATAATCTATACAGCTCTCCCCTGTTTAAATCATGTGAACAAGAATACAACATCCCATACAAAAAGCTCACTTTTCCTCTTGGGGAAAAAAAAAGTCCTGCCCTCATTAGTATATGAGTGAGCAGAAACACAAAGCCACCAGCCCTAACTTGAAACCAGAGGGGTTTTGTTAGGCCATAAGGGATCCAGTAAGTTTGTGAATGGGACGGTTTATACCATACCATGACTTTGAAACACTGTATTTTCAGGCTTGTAAAGAGAGATCCATCATACAAGCCAAGTTGGGAACCACATAAGAGAAACTGGCTGGTCTGTGTTTCCTCCAGCATTCATACTTCAGCTCTCCTCTTCTACATGTGTCTGCTACTGTGCCACTTTTTGGCCTCAGTGCACCTTGTGTTCACCAATCCCCTTGTGGTTCTTCTCTCCATGGATGCCACAGCCCCCTGCAGGAATGAAACCTGATGATATAGTCATGAGTTTCTACTGGGCTACCACTGTGTCATCTTCCTTTGCAAATGCTGCTTGCAAAGAGGAGGGAAGATGTTATTGAAATACATGAGTCGAACTATCCAGTACTAAAATTCTGTGGTGATCATGGTAGTCTGATCCTTTAAGCTGACCACAGGCTTCCTGAGAACATTAAGTGCTGATAGGTGCAAGTCAGTGACACAAGAAATACCCCAATGCAAGCTCTGACAACTCAAGAATGTCAGACTTCTTCCCTCTTACCTTCCTCTCTCTGAGAAAAGACCTATTTCCCAAAGGACGGACTTGTTTCCAAAAGCACACATTAGCACTGAAGCTGGACATCAACAGTGCATGCCATTAAAGCGTTGGCTGCAGCATAATTTCATCTCCAACACACACCTGAAGGACCCATCCTCCTCATTTTTTTCTACAGTCCTTGAATATCCCAGCACTCCAATGCAATATCTTTCAGTCAAGCCCATACAAACTGTATCCTAACACATACAGGCATGTGTGCACAGATGCATGTACTAAGAGACCAACCAACCAGCAGGCCAACACTGTATATTTATACTTAGCCTCCAACTTGCTCAGTATCCTATTTTTAATTATCTCTCTTAGAATATTTTCTTCACATTCCCTCAAACTTTTTTACTGCTTTGACTCTGTGTACAGCTGCTTCTTCATGAGGCAATTTCGTTGCTCAGTTAACTATCACATTAATCAGGTGAATGTGTCTCCCTAGTATATCTAACAATTGCTCATTAAATCAGGTCTCCAGTACTGTTGAAAAATAATTAAAAACCTGTTTCAAATAAACAAGCTATAAAGGCATTAAGGACAAAATAGTGTGTAGGAAATGTATTAGAAACACAGGGAAAGAAAATTCTGACCAGGCACAGGTTGGGCAGATTTAGCTGAATACTGCTATAATTGCTCATGGTGTCAGGCTAATAGCAAAAAGAAAGTTATAAATATTCACTTCAAATTAACAATGAATGTATTGTGGCTGAACACAAGCTCCTTTTATGTTTGCTTCCTACAAAAAGTCATGCAAAGCAAATTCAAAGCTTGTGTGCTCCACTGTTTGTTTCCAGAATAGGGGGTATAATTGATATGGGATTTACACAGCTCGATGAAGCAAGGGAGGCCAGGCTCCCAAAATCTTTTGGATCCAGCACACGAAGTTAATTAAAAAAAACGTAAAGGAACTGCACCAGTTCCCTGCAATTTCTCCATCTAGCACCATGCACGAGGATACCTGATTACAGTTTGTCAGCAACTGAGGTGATGAGAGAAATCTGACATCAGGTAATTCTAACAAATATAAACTAGAGGTAATAATACTTCCATTGAAAGAAAAAGAGACTGAATTTGTCAAGTATGTGATTCACTTTGCTTTAATTGCTACACACAAAGTGAAATGACACAGTAAGATCTCAGTGACCAGATAAAATATGTCATTTTCTCCCCACCCAGTGAACCAAGCAGTGAGGAAAAGATGAGTCACCTTTCCCTGCCTGCATTAAAGAAGAACAATTGGAAAAGATTTAAAATTTAGTTTGTAAATTGAGCCATCTTAAATCAGCTTCAAGTCAATCACCCCGTCTCCAAGTCAGTCACTGATGGCAGAGGCAACTTAGCAATAACGAGCATATGTATTTTGCAATTCTTCTATATGTGTTTAGTTAGGACTGTGGTGGTTAATCTACTGTTCCACTTAATTAAATACTGTTAAAATTATACTTTAAGCTTTGTCTCATATCTTGCTAGCACAATTACAATCTAGAAGTCTCCATTTTACATCAATCACTAGTTTGCTCTCCGGCAGTGTAATTTCTTTTTACAAAACATTCATCTCTAACAAGTCAAGGTGTGCTGAATGCTCCTAACACCACAGCAGCCACTCACCATGGTGAAACTGTGGCCCCAGAATAAAGAATCAGTAACTGTCTTCCTCCTGAAAGCCAGTGTTGGACCCCAGAAGGAATCCCATGGTATGTCACAGAAGACATATAAGTACACTCCATGCATATATTCTTCGAAGGGTACTCCTGAGCCACGAGTGTGCTAAGGAGGCGTGTGCTGAGGACACACTGACATCCTGCAGTGCAGCTGGAGAACAAGCAGTGGAGCCAATTTAACTCTATAGAAAAGCAATGACCAGACAATGGAGAGATGATTATCAAATCCACAGAATTAGCAAATAAAAAAAAAGTGGATAAAACCTCACTTGCTATAGCTGAACTTCCCCCATCCTCCAGAAAGCAGATGCTTCTTATAAAATAGCAGAAAGAAAAGGGAAAGGAGGACAGCCTGACAAGCAAACCAGGGATAGAAATGAGACATTTATCTTGATTTTGTATCTGAGTGCTCTTCACATATTTCTGCAAGGTTTAGCTCTGCATTGCAAGCTTACTCGACACTTACTCGACAGTAATTTCCCAGCCACACTGTGCATAAAATTAGATGGTGTTTTGCTAGGTATTGTTTTATGTCTGCACTTCGTGTGTGAAGATTCTCTCTGCTGACTTTTGTACAACGCTCACCTCTTCGGGAGGCATACACATCTATGTAAGCATTACTTAAACACACAGGGAGCATATGCTTGTGTGTAACCAAAAGCTTGCACGAGTGCATCTCTTCTGAAGTTTGCTGCTCATTAGTATGGGGCAAAAAAGCCTTTCAAAGGGAATCTAAATCCACCGCTTTTGGAAGCCAATTATGTCTTAATGAATAAGTGTCAATCATCATCTATCTTACCAGCAAGATCTTGAGAATTTTATAATTCTCTGCACTGGTTTCTTGGAGATTAAAGCATATAGATACTTAGGGTATTAGATACTTCTAAGAAAAAGAATTATTTGTGCCTATTTTTTGCTCAACAAATACGTAGTGGAAAAACTATTGAAAATTAAGTACTATTTAAACCAGTCCTTGCCCGAGAGTAACCTGTATGTGTAAAAGATCAATGTTTTTGTCATGGAAATGCTTCAGGAAACTTTCATGGAAGAAGACTAATTGTTTTGGTCTCTCAAAAAATACAATCTTGGCTGCTGATCATTAAACTGTACAATACATTTTGGGTTGTGAAGCCAAAGCTTTATTCCTCAAAAGCTTTATTCGGTAGCCAAGAAAGCCAATGTTCAGAAAGTAAGAGTGAAACCTAGGTGATTTGGTCACAATTATTTCATTGTCTTTTATAAGCTTACAATATCGTACTGATAAACAGCCCTTGCTGGCTAAGTAAATAAGACTGATGAAAGACATGTGGCCTTTACTGTACATGTTTCTTGCAAGAAACATCACTTTTCACAGGATTTCTTTCCTTTTCCCCAGGAAGGCAGAACTGTGAGAGACCTGTCCCAAATGAAAAGGAAAAAAAACCACTAGTTATAAAGCCAGATGTTTCAACCATAACTGTAAGATGATGTGGTGGGCAGAAAAAACCCACATACAGTATTTATGTTAAACTATCCCGCTTCTGTGCTAGTTTCTACTCTGTTCTTCAGAGGACAGAAAAATTTATTCAGATATAATTACCTTTAGAAAAAAATGTAGACTTCCTTTGCAGTCTAAAGTTTTTCACTCTCATTCACTTCACATTCCCAGGTTGTTTTATATCTAGAAGCAGTGCTACTGTAGCGTCTGTCATGGTTGGAACACAGCAGAATCTACTGACTTAAGGAAGTTTCACCCTTTTCTTATTTTCCTTGATGAGACATGTTTGCCCTGTTTCCAGACTTTTATTATAGAACAGATATATTGAAGTCCATTGAGCTGGTTTGAGCTGGGATAGAGTTAATTTTCTTCACAGTAGCTGATAGGGGGCTGTGTTGTGAACTTGTGCTGAGAACAGTGTAGATGATAACATAAGGATGTGTTTGTTACAGCTGAGCAGTGCTGACACTGAGTCAGGGCCCTTTCTGCCTCTCACCCCAATGGAGAGTGGGCTGGCAGTGTGCAAGGAGCTGGAAGAGGACACAACCAGGACAGCTGACCCCAACTGACCACAAGGATATCCCATAACATGCGGTGTCATGCTCAGTATCTAAAGCTGGGGGAAGGAGAAGAAGCCGTTTGGAGTGATGGAGTTTGTCTTCCCTAGTCAGCATTAAATGTGGTGGAGCCCTGCTTGGGGATGGCTGAACACCTGCCTGCCCATGGGAAGTGGTGAATGCATTCCTTGTTCGGCTTTGCTTGTGTGCTCAGCTTTTGCTTTACCTGTTAAACTGCCACTATCTCAGCCCCGGGTTTTCTCACTTTAACCCTTCTTATTCTCTCCTCCATCCCACCGGGAGGACTGAGGGGATGTGTGGGGATTAGCTGCCAGACAGAGTTAAAACACAGCATCCATTAAGATCTACTGTTCTATATGTACATATTCCAAAAACATATTCCATCCTTTGCAGTAATATAGTATAAAATATATTGTGTGCTAAATAAGAGATCATTCTTCATGCTATAAAAAATTCTGACATAAAAAGTCTGTTTAACCACCCTAAATCAAGCCAAATTTATTGACCAGAACTTCAGCTCATAATATATTTCATGATGCAGCTTTTTAAGTTTATAAATTCTCTACTTAAAAATGGAAAAAAATTTATTTCAAGTAAAAATGTGTAACTTCTTAATTTGCAAGAGCACACTTGGATTATTTCATTGAAAAATTGCTTGAAACATAATTGTATTTCAAACAGAATCAGTTCTAATTCTCAGTTTTTGACAAGAGTTTTGAAAAGTCTTGACTTTAATAACTTCACAAGGAAAATCTTCTGGGGCAAAAGTATTGCAAAAGCACACTGTGCAAAAGACATACATCCACTAAGATGTAGATTATTAGAAACAGCAAGAAGAGATGCTTATATTTATATGGAAAAGCAGACCTATCTGCAGTAATAATTATATTTATTAGACTTGTTCTTATTTTCAGGATGAAAGTAGGCATGTTTTAACATTCCACACAACCATGGAATACTTTTATTTGTTTTGTTCATTAAAAAGAAAAGAGAGGAAAACACTGCAAATAAATCTTGTTCATGGATATAGATATTTCAGCTCATAAAAGCAGTGAGCTCTCAGCACATGTTTTCTACTGGGTATTATAAACAAAATGTATAAAATACATGGTTCCAGAGAGAAGTATATGATTTTGCAGTTCACTGAATCCTTTCTTTAGCAACCTTTCCATTTCTCATTTGTGTAAGTAAATGAGAGCAAACCCAGTAGGTTCTGAAAATAGACAGAACAGTTCCCCTTTATTTAAGAGTCAGATGAAAACAGAAAACTACATAAAAAGAACAGAATTCATAGAAGCACAGAACAATGCAGGCTGGGGGGCATCTTCGGCAGTCACTTGGTGCAGTCCCTGCTCTAGGTGTGACCAAGTCAGATCTGGTTGCTCAAGACTGTCAGGTTTGAATATCTCCAAGTGCAACCTGCTCTAATGCTTGACTACATTACTGTGATTTGGTTTTCTGGTTGGTTTTTTTCCCTTAATATCCAAGTGGGGTTTCCCACATTGCGACTTGTGTCCATTCCCTCTCCTACCACGTTCCTCTTACAAGAAACATCTGGTTATATCTTCCTTATATCCACATTAGACAGCTGAAAACAACATTTAAATCCTGAAGATAACATTTATGTCTTTCCTCAAAATTCTTTTCCTCAAAAATCTTTTGTGGCAAAGGTATTGCAAAAGCATGCTGGGCAGAAGACGTACCTCCACTAATTTGCTGTAAGATAACAGCTGAAGATAAGAAGCAACACGAAACAGGCTCAGTGGTGTCAGTTCCATCATGCATATCATACGCTCCATCAACACTCCAGAAATCTCTAAAGCGTTTATTACAGACAAAACATACAGGTGATGTCCAAACAGTGGCCAAGCCATCTGACAGATTATCATCTATTTCAAAGGACTTTTGATCAAGTCCTTGTTTTACATGTGCACTGGAATGAACAGTAAGAAAGGCAGCAGGAGGGGAAAGATTAGGTATATCACAGAGCTGTTTAGTTCAGGTATCTCTGCTTTCAGTTTAAAGATTTTTTCATAATTGGAATTTAAGCATCTCAGTCCTTATGATATCAGACGTTATACACTGATGTCTTTAGAAATAAGCATCTAAATGTCCTGGTATGTAATTTGGTTTAAGATGAAATGGTACATTACATCTATCTGTTCTACAGCAGGAGTGGAAATCTTTATATTTAATTTGCCAAGTATTTTGTTCTTTCCTGGTTACTGCACCCAGTGACCAAAGTACAGTGTGTACAAATAGCTGGTAAGTGGAAGAGAGCACATTGTCACATTGCTGGCAAAGCACTGATCATTGAATTCTTATTAAAGTTCTAATGTTTAGATACATCTTAACTTTCAGCTTTCAGCACTGGAATTCATCTATATCTCTGTGTACCTTTATTCTCTGACATTTCATGATTTCCCTTGAGACTATAAGGAAAAAGAAGCTGTATATACACACATCAGATCCAGAAATTGATTCACTTTCCAAACAGAAACATGAACTAATAGGATAGTGAAATTGTGAATCACATATTCTGTGGCTTTAAGGCAAGCTGATAAAGTCGTAAAATGAAGTTCCCTGGAGACACTGAAATCCAGCAGAGAATATTAGAGTATATTTTCTGAACAATTTGTTATTTTTTGTCCAACGCAATTCATATTTTGAGTCAAAATAGAATAACACGATTATTTCTGTCATCATCACATACTGATTTGACTGCATTTTAAAAAGTCAGCTACCAAATAGAGAATTTGCAAGTATTCCTTCAAAAACACCAAAAAGCCTCCCACCACTAAGCCAGCTCCAAGCTTCTCTGTTCCCATTCCTCTCAAGCAAGAAGTGCATTTACTAGCTATTAGATATGAAGTGGCTGTAAGTCATTAGTATTTCACTTTTTCAAGGATCTTATTTTTCCCCAGTGTTTTTGAGGGCAGTCAGCCAGCAACATTTGCTGTCTGTGACAGACATTTGCAAGAAATGTGAACCCATACAAGATTCCAGCTTCCAGACGACCCAAGCTAAATTACTAACTCGAAGTTTCAGTATAAGCTTGCTGCTGTATGCAGCAAAGACATGGCACAAATAAAGGCAATCCTCTGTCCTAGAGATCATATTAAACACAACTAAAACAAGGTGCTGTTCTTGAAAGAGGAAGTTCTCATCTGCTGATTTCTCTATTTCTTTTACTAATAATTCCTTGAGTTTGTTGCACCTCCTGCAATACTGTGATGTGGTGGAATTTTGACCAGCAAAAGCATTTGAAAATCTCCTGAAAAAAGGAGGAAGTTCTTCTGTTATTTTGATACATTTAGATACAATGAGGGATATAAAGTGGATTTATTTGAATTTTAGGAAATAGAGAGTCTTGCACTTGGGACACGGAGATGACAACAGAAAAGGTGCTTTGTGCTCTATAGTATTCTCTCTGGACTGTATGGATGAGAAGATCTCATAAATAGCCAGATCAAAAGGGAGATAACATCTTGAAAGTAAGATAGAAAAGTCTTCATTTGATTTCTCAGGAAGAGAGCTTCCAGTCAAAGAGGAAGTTTGCAGAAGGCTGAGAAATGTGACTATAGTACTGGCATCTTTAGTTGGCTTTAAATGACAGACATACTCTTAGCCTTCTAAAAGCTCTTAAGACCTTTCTTAGTTAAGGCCCCATGAACTTGAAATTATTTTGAAACAGCTGGCTTTATGGCAAAGCTGACCCTGGAACTTGTCTGTAGCAGACTCTGTTCTTTGTGTAGACAGAAATTTAAAGCTGACACACCAAGAGCACACCAAGACAAGTCAGGGAAGGGAATACACTCAGAAAGATTGCTTACCATAGAGAGAATGCAAACCAGAAACATGGCACTAGACGACACAAGACAAACCAAGCAAGAAGAAATAAATTTGTGAGGTAAAACTGCAGAGATAAAGCAGATGCTCCACAAACAAAGGAGGTTACTGATGCCAGAGGTATGGAGGGAGGTTCCCATGCCTTGTGGGAGTTCAGCTGAAAGATGGAGTGGGAGGAGGAGAAATCCCAAATGAGAAGCGAGAATGATGAGAGAAGGACAAGCGCAAAAGCAAAGGGAGAAGAAAAGGTCAATAAGACTGGAGTAAAATTAAAGTGAGGTGCTTCTGAATATTCTTACAGTTATTATACAAATTACGTACTTTATCCACCACTTAGCTGTTTAAAGAAAAATTGTATTATTGAAATCAATATAAAACTGTCAAGGTGCTCCACAAACATAAGCTTGGGTAATGCACCTGCCCTGCAACATTTACCATCAATCTGAACCTGGTAAATCTCATCCATTCGGTCATAAATAACTGCCCAAAACCTCTGCCAGACCAGCACTATTTCCAAATTTCAGCTATATTTACACACCCACAGTTAGCAGCTGACAAGTCATATATGAGGGAAATTGCCTCCCTCTAAAAAAGAGCTGCTGTCAGAGCTGCTCTGTTTCACATGGAAATAATTCAAAGGAGTTGTCATGAAAGAGCAGCTATACCCAGAATAGTTACCACAACAGACATTTTTACTCAACACCTATTGCAGTATTTTTGCACTACTTTTGTTCAACTGCTGAGTTAAGTACCAAAGATAAGTTTCATTTTTTATTTTTTTTAAACTCCTCATAACTTCACGAAGCTAGCTGAAAGAAAAAAAAAACAAAAACCAAAAAACCAAAACCAAACCAAAAACTTTTAGAAAAAAAAGATTGAAAGGTCCAGGCAGCTTTTTTAAGGTAAAACTTCAGACATGGGCCGGTAGACATTGCCCAGAGATGGGCCCTGTGTACTTTATTAATTCTTGATAAGCACTGTCAGTGTCTGGAACGGTGGGGATGAGATAAGAAGTCTCACCCTACATCTTGGTCCTGCAAATCTGGTGGAAAAGGGTAGGAAACTCCTCACATTTCAGTAACCACCACCTTCTCACCTAATTCTGGCAATGACTGCAGCTCCTCCTCTGGGACAGCCCTCTATATTTTCTTTTTCTAAATCTTTTTTTCCTTTTCCTCCTTCAGAGCACCAAGAAGGTGAGGAGGCATCATTGGAGATGAATGGGGAGGGCAGACTGCCTTTTATATGCTGGAGTGATAATACCATGCTGGATGGTGACAAGTCTGCAAGCTCCAGGAAATGTGAGCTTAGAGACTCATATCCAAAAGAAAGATGCAGAGCGAGGGGGATTTTCTAGGGGGAAAGAGCACTCACTAATCATAGAATTATTTGGGTTGGAAGGTACCTTAAAGAACATCCAGTTACAACCCCGCTGCCATGGGCAGTGACACCTTCCCCTAGACCAGGTTGTTCAAAGCCCCATCCAACCTGGCCTTGAACACTTCCAGGGATGGGGCACCCAGAGCTTCTCTGGGCAACCTGTTCCAGTGCCTGCAACAGCCTCCTGCACCTCCCCCGCAGCTCCACTGTCTCTGCAGAGCTCCTCTCTCCTTTTCTCCAGCTGTTCGTAAAAAATAGATGGGGCAAGGTGGCTTTCTCCACACAGTGCTGACCTCTTGTCTCTCTAGGACATGTCCTGTAGCTCAGCTATTATCTCAAACCCCTTTCCCTTATTCTCTGCATCCTAAGCTCACACGGCTACTGCAAAGACTCAGGCTCTGTCTCCAGAGGCAGAAAACCTTGCACTGGTCCCTCATAGAGTTGAACACCTGAATGGCACATGCGTCCCTCTTGTGACATGTGTCACCTCTTCAGCTGGGCAAAGAGACACGAGAAGGCAACGTGTTCTCACATCCAGCCAGTGGGCATGGGGGATACATAAAATATAGTTATACCACCCAAAATGGCACTTTATGCTCTCATTTTTGCAGTGTAAATCCTGAATGGAAATTTCCACAGTTTTGCTTTGAAGGTAATTTAAGTAACTGCTTCATTCCCTAATCTAAGAAAAGGGAATACCATAAATGTCACAGTAATTTCAGTTACTTACAAAAACATTTGTAGAGATTTTAGTATCATCTCCTATGTGTGAGCACTATTGCCCTAAGTAAGTGAATCCATAAAGAACAGGTTTTATTGTAAGGTAATATTAACCCTGGTGAAATAATCAGAACTCCTGAAATCTCTGGTTTGGTTGACGTAGATACTTGTTCCAGATAAACCTAAGATAAAAAGATGATATGCAGCATTGAAGACAACTTATGAATTTGGGATAGCTAGTGAATTTTGGATCCATTGAAAACATTACAATGAAATGAAATATAATACTTCCTTATGTGCCAAATATTCTGTCTGGTTTTGTTTGCTTCACATAACAACCCAAAATTCAGGTATCCATTCTTTTCAAAGCAGCAACTCCCAATTTCAGATAGCAAGCATGAATAACTGATGTTATACCTATATATATACATAGACACGCCAGCCTTTGGACTGTGCTGTGCCACAAGTTATCACAGCTGTAAAACAGGCTGGATAAACTTGAAAAGAAAATATGGACAGAAATCCCGCTTTGCTGAACAGCGTGCCCAGTAATGACCTCAGCTCTTAACACGATGACAGAATTCACAGGATCTGCAAAATTCCCACCCCGCTGTATCAAAGTGGGTTTCCTTTTCTGTCTTACAATGTTTTAGACTTGGGACAATCACTCAATGGGTTTGAGGATTCCCAGTTCATGTCCTTACTATACAGGCAGTCAGGGTGGGAGAAAAGAGGGGAGACAACCTTAGTTAATTTATCCTAGGCTGGCATCTGTCCTTCTGCAAAGCATCCAGTGCCTGCCTTGGCTCACTCTCACACGTTTCCTAAGCCATGATATAATGATATGGACATAATCCTTGGCATTTTGTCACTGCTATCCAAAATGTTCTCAGCAGCAACAGTGAGTGTTGTCCAACATAATCAGACATTGAGTAATGTGAAGCTAAAATAAGACAGAGGGACCAAACAATAATAGCCAAGGCTCCGCTCCACAAATGGATCCAGTCCACAAACTGAACCAGATGTACAAAAAGCTCTCACAACCAGCACCATGCATTAAATCCACATCCTCCTACCCCAGGGCTCTGCTGTGAGTTTGGCAGACTCTCCCCAAATGTTTAGCTCCCTTGTTCATTTTCTTCTTCAAATGACTGCTAATAACGAGAAGCAAACATGCCTACAGGTTGGGGACAAGAGTGGCTTTCAGCTGTCAGAAGGAAGAGCATATATATTTTTTTTTAATCTATTTGATGCTCTAAAATATGCATTTCTCTCGCTGTCTTGTTCTGATCACACTCTCCTTTTGGCCAAGAAGTAAGCCAAGTAACACCCTTCACAGACTGCGATTAAAAATAAAAACCAGAAAGCATTGCTAGTACCTGGATAAACAGTCATTAACTATTTAGGTGTGCATGCCAGTCCCAGTCCATGTGATTCTGAAACAAGAGCCTGGGCCCATATTCCAGGAATGTTCGAGATGGGAAGCGCTTGGTATTTTTACAGAAGGGTGATGTGTGCAAGTGCTTTAAACTTCAATATGGAAGGCTGCACCAGAGTCTTTGTCAAGCTTTGAACACAGATCTCTTCTATAGCAGAAAAGTTTGATCAGGGTATTTTGGAGGGTAATAGATAAATGCTGTGCATTACCCTACAAGACACCAACAATTGAAAATCACAGCACAGTTTTATCCAAGACAGCTCTCCTCATTGCAAAGTGAATATGGTGACAAAATCTCAGGTAAAGCCTGAAATACACTTGTTTGCATGTGGAAAATAAGAATAAACTATACACCCAGGCTCAGACCTGCCCACCACCAGATGAGCTGTGAGATGAGATGAGCCGTGAGACAGGAAATGTTCGCATCACTCAGGCCACTGCTTCATCTTCTGTAGCATCATGTCCCTGAATTTTTTTTCAGAGACCAAGCACAGGCATGAAGCTACTGACTTAGTTCTATCAAAGCTGACCATTCTTTACAGAGCAGCATAGAAAACAAAATAATACAAGAAGTCAAGAAGCATCTGCTTTTGAAACCTTTATCACACCTTTTGGGCACTTTCCTCATCCCCCAAGCCCACTACTTCTGTAACAAGGACTCCTGCATCTACTGAATTTGTACAGCTGCACTAAAAAGGACCTCTGGTTTCTGTGAATTAAAAAACAGCAAGCAAGGAAATAGCCACATGTGGTTACCATTTTGTATCTTTATCCTTTTTTTTTTGCCTTTATTATCTGCACAGCATCTTTGTTGGAACTTCTTGATATTCAGTTTAAGTCCAGCAAGTATGATAAAGTAGCTGAGATAAGTTGCCTTGCTCACTTAGACATTACGTCAGCATACCCTTTCCAGAAAGGATAAAATATTTATGATGATTAATACAAAAGACATTACAGACAGAGCATTTCAGGAACATCAGAACAGATTAAAATTTAAAACAATAACATACCTAATAGCTTTCTCTACTTTGGGATCTGAAGGGCTGTATGAGGGTCTTTTACCACTTCAGAAATGACATTAAAAGTCATTCTTGTACAATTTGTATTTAGGTCTGGTGTGAAAGTCAAGTGAAAAGCATGCTAAATTCAGATTATAGTCATTTTAAACTCACCATGGGCAGGGAAAGCTGATGCCACGTTTAATATCAGCAAGCACTGCCTGCGTAACCTGAAGCATTGCTTTTATTTCATTGATGTAATGAGAAGCAATAACCCTTTGGGAATGATCAGCAGCCATTTTAGTCCTGCTTGATCAATGCCAGCTGAATGTGGCGTAGATCAGCTGCCATGTGGGATGGAGCTGTTAGATGCCTCGCCTGGACCCTCTTCCCCCACAGCTCAGCAGCTGTTTGTGCTCAGGCCTGTTCCTCACTCCCTGCCCACACTGTGTTGTAGCCGTGCTGTGTCTGGCCCCGTGTCTTCCTGGTCCCAGCCCTGGCCAGGAAGGCCACTGCTCCTGCTCCTCCACTGCCACCCTCATAGCTTCCCTGGCCCTTAGAAGCAGCCCTGACTCAGGGATGTGCGGAGACATCCTGTTTTTCCCATATTATCCCATGTACCCATAGTTTCTTAGAAAGGCACACTACTCTTTTTTAATAGAGTCATAGAATCATTTGGGTTGGAAAAGACCTACAAGATCATTGAGTTCAACCATTAAATGTTAACGTAGCACTGCCACCTTGGAATAGGCCAGAGCTTTATCAGCCTGACATTTCCTGTAAGACTGGCACTTCCTGTGAGTCTGAATTGTTCAGCCTGGAGAAGACTGTGGGGAGACCTCATTGTGGTCTTCAACATCCTCGTGAGGGGAAGAGGAGGGGCAGACGCTGGTCTCTTGTCTGTGGTACCCAGTGACAGGACCGAAGGGAATGGCCTGAAGTTGTGCCAGGGGAGGTTTAGGTTGGATATCAGGAAAAGGTTCTTCACCCAAAGGGTGGTTGGGCAGCGGAACAGCAGTGGTCACAGCACCAAGCCTGACAGAGTTCAAGGAACATTTGGACAATGCTCTCAGGCGCATGGTGTGATTCCTAAGACTACCAAATCTCTTGAATTAAGTGGTTTTACACACTGACCACAATCCAGTGAAATCTTTGGTTCCCTGGGCTAGCTGAGCAATAAAGACAGGCTGCAGCTGTGGCCCTCAGGATGGAGAAGTGTTTGCGGGACAGAAACAACTGAAACTCCCCACAGCTCATCTTGGTGCTGTGGAAGGAGGCATTCAGAGGCTGGAATGCTTTTGAAAGTACGGCTGTGCAAGAAAAGCAGGGTGATATCTGTTCCAGACCACAAATACACTGAGGAAAATGCTGACGAGGGATTTCTCAAGCATCTGTTTATACTGTGTAGGAGAGAAATCTGAGTTACCACAGAGGACTTAATAGCACATGCTGGAGGCTTTGTGCTGCCTTGAAATAAATAAAAAGACTTTAAAAATTCTACATAAGGATGTTTTCTGAACTCAGTAAGAACTGCATTTAGCTTGCGGGAATTTTATATTATACCTAATCTTGAGTGATAACATAAAATTTACCACAGAACTAAAAATTAGCAGTTGCTTCTTTATGAATGTCACCTTTTGCTCATTATGTTTCTTATTCACAAACAGGATAACATGAAAACAAATATACCTGATGTGTTAAAAGGATTCATTTTGCAATCCTGAGAACAATTATGAGTGAATTCACCTGGGAGAAGCAGTTTATTTGGAAAAAGATGAAAGCTGGAAACCTGTTTAAGAACATTTTATCAGACACTAAAAAAAACACAGAGAAAAAAATGAATACTTGCCTGAATCATCACACTGCCCTAGTGAAGTAAAAATAGATAAAAAATAATCCACATCAGGGAACATAGGGAAATGGATTGTAATTAATGTACATTAGGTGATTAAGAAAAAAATGAAAGAAGGAAAAAAAATCAGTATTATGTAGACTAAAGGACATTATCAACTTTCTAAGTATGACAAGCAGAAGAGGAATCTCAGCAATGGCATTAGTGCTTTTCTGGACAGAAATTACAGAAATGCCAATAAAGATGTAGGAAAGTTAAACATGCTCAATAAATAGATCGTTTCTGCTTTTGTTGGTGAGAAGAAGCTTCTCTGAAGCTTACTCTTCCACACTAAGTGTGTCTCTCTGCCAAATGCACTTCTTTATTCTAGTTTCATGCCGGTTCCTTTGGATTTTCGAATGTTTTGATGGTCAGTGTTTGCTTTTTTACTGTCTTCTACAGTGCTTCCTTAGATTGAGCTTTTCTTCTCTGTGTCAGCATGTGGTAAGTGAACCTGAAATGACTCTGCAAAGAAGTAAAGTCTGTGACATTCTCAGGAGTTGCCTGCAATCCCTCCATCACTGTCCTCAACCCACCCCTGCCATGATACATGGGTGCAGTTTACTGAGCTACTTTGATGTTTTAGTTCACACTCAGCTATGATAAATACTTTCTTTGCTTGTAAAGTAGCTTGGAAGCATATTAAACAGCAGCTGTGTCAGCATTTTTGTATAAAAAGCTAGATTAGGAGGTTTTGAACCACCAGCATTGATTTTTTGATTAATCTTAGCCAAACAGAGAAATTCCAGAACAGTGGAAGAACGCTAAAACTATGTCAGTTTTGCAAAAGGTAAATAGAATGACCGAGGTCTAAACAGACCTATAAGCCCTTCATCAATCCCAAACAAAAAAACCCAGAGTGCTTGCTATCAGATTTCATGCCATAAAGCATGAAAGTTAATCTTGCCCAAACAAGCTTCACTGATGACAGGGGTTTCCTGATCAAGACCACAAAAGAACCATAATGGACTTGGTTGAAGCAAAAAAGCATTCTTGAACTTGGATGGATTTGGAAAAAAAGGAGAAAACAGTCATCAAAAATTAAAAAAACCCAAAAAACAACCAAACAAAAGAAAAAACCAACAAAAACACATAGTATTAATCCTTACCAGTTGCCTTGTATGTCCCCCCAACTTTACTGGGCTGCTTACATCTAGACATAAGTAAACAAAAACAATAAAGAAGTTAAGCTGAATAATGACATAGCAAAAAGAAAAGTCCCATTTGATGTATTAGGGTATCTTCTAGAACATTATATTTTTATTTTTAAAACATTTCTGGATCCTTTATACACCATTGTGTTTCCTCGTTTTGTTTTTTCAGATCAAGAAGGAAAATTTAAAATACACATGGGAAAAAACATGCTCTTCTTTATTCAACCTAAAGTCTTCATGAAGTCCAGAGCCTTTAAGTGTAGGTGTGGAAAATGACACTGATGTTTCCTTGTGGATTGCTTTTATGTGCTTGTTGTACATAGTTCATATTCATGTAAGGAGCTAAAGAAATATCAATGCAATGAAGGCAAACAGAAATGGTAAACTTTAAAATAAATTTGAGGTTTCAAATGTTTTGAGGTCTATAACGTCATATTTCTTTGGTGATTTTTTTTAAGAAAAGGTGAGACAACCACTGTTGCAAGAAAGGAAACTTCCTAACAACAAATATTTATGGGGTGTTACTCACAGTTAGAATAAGCTTTTGCAATGTATATGTAGGTTAAGATAGACACAATTAGCTAAGGTATGAATTAACTTTTGGCTTCCTATGTTGTAGTGTCTTGAACAATATTTTCTTTCCCAGAAGAAATAATCTGGCTTCTGTTTATCAGTCATTCAAAAAGGAGACTCTCAACACGTCCAAAGGCTGTGTTTAGGAAGCATTATTTGCCCATAAGAGTCACAGATCGCTAAGCAGATTTACAGGCTTGTACAGAAGTTATCCTCGCTAATCTTTGCTTAAGAGTAAGTTGAGTCTGATACGACAGCTGAGCAGCTTTCTGTATTGTATTGAGTTATGCTTCGCTGCTCATAGAGTCTCTTTTTCCTGCTAAATGATCAATCTCAATTTAGGCATTGGGGGGAAAAGAAAGATGAAAGAGGAGGGAGAGAAGGCAGTCCTAGTCTTCACTTGGCCCTCTGTAAAGCACAATTCCTGATCCACTGATGGTTTCTGTGTTGAACTGGGCCACAGAAAATGCCAAAAGCCTTGCGTGAGCGGTGTTTGAACAGGGAGTGATTAACCATGTACATCACAGACACTTGCAGGTAATAACGCAATACATTTATAATTAATACATTCAAAGCATCTAAGAGACTGCCTCATGATTGTGAAAGTCACTAAAAATTTAGATCATTTATAAATATTTTACCTTCTTTCTTTAATTATTCTTCAGAACTGCTCTCTTACAGGTAGGAAATATGAAGCATCAAATTCTACTTTTCTATCCCTAAGTATGTATGATTTGTAGAAAGAGAAAAAATTTTTCAGTATTGACTGATCTGCAGATTGAATTACTGTGATCCTCTTTGTCAGGTGAAGAAGCTCAGTCTGCCACTCTTAGCAAGAAATTAAAAAAAAAAAGGAAAAATGTGTTCATTTATAATTTTTAAAAGAATCCTGTTCCTTATAAAAGAAAAGCCAGTAAACTAAATAATCTCCCTATCTGTAGCTGCCCAGGCAAGAAGTAGAGGATATAGAAGAAGCCTTCACACCTGGGGCAAACCTCCATGCTCTCAGGCCAGAGAAGATGCAACTCTCAAAGCCGAAAATCCTCCCCAGAAACCCCTTCTCTCCAGGCCTGAGCTGTGCAGAACCAGGACCAGAAAGAGTGCAACTGGCACTTTTGCAGTCTGTGCTAGCAGGCAGAGCTAGCTTTAAATTACATACAGAATCACATTTTCAGATCTCTGTGTATCACATTCAGCCCTGGACTACACCTGGAAGATTATACAAAGCCTGGGAAGCCAGCGTACTACACACCCTCCACGTGGTACTACGCAAACTTTTCACCTTGCCAGCAGCTTTTAACAGTATCTGTCCTATCTCTGTCTGATGAGAAAAACAGACACGTCTTTCCTCCAACACTCATTGATTGACTATTCTGAGCAAACAACAAGAGGAAAAGACTTGGCAATGCCTATGCAAACCTTGAAACCACCATATCAGAAATTTTTATAGAAATACCATTCTTTTTGTGATTGCATAACATTGGAAATTTACTCTGCACAGTACAACCATCAAACATTCTAGCTGCATGTGTTCCTGCATCCCCACCGTCGGCAATGGCCCTGCCAAAGTCCTGTCCTGCCAGCTAGAATTTGACATGCTGTGAAAAGAGACCTTGAAATCAGAGCTGCTGTGCAGCTCGACTTGCTGATAACTGATCTATATGAGATAGCATGACAAAATGTGAACAATGATGCTTGACATCCCACATGTTATCACATGCCAGAAATGTTTGGAGGGTGGAAGAGAATGACATAAAAAGAAATTATGTGCAGGATACTTTTCTTTCCACGCTAGTTAAGTGACATTGTTTTGGCAGCTCAGTCTGATGCAGTAAGTACAGCATCCTATATATTTTCTATTTTGTAGAGATACACTAATCTGACAGAGAAAAGATTTGACTTCCTTTTATTCCAGTTGAAGTTGCATATATTTAAATGCAAAGTACACATAATTTATGCAACTGCTTGTAAATAATCTCATAGACTAAACCCCAAGCCATCACGCTCGTTTCTCTAAACAAGGTAGAAGACTTCATTCTCTCCACCTGAATTTTCTCAGCAGATTCAAAATAAACATATATTAAAGCAAGACTATATATAATTATGTTTTTTCATAAAAGTAACAACTGATGAGCACAGAGCTTTTTGCAAATCAGCAACTGAGAGCATTTCACAGCCTCTCAGAGAAACAAGCGGCTAAAGCACAGACATTGCAAAGTTTCATCTGCCAGGGATCAACAGCTCTGGGATATAGCTTGTGCACAGAAAAAGCTTTGCTTCCCTCTCCATTACGGGTCTGCCTACTCTAAAAATTAGACCACAGAAAAGAGTAGAGGGGAAACAGGAAAGAGTCTGCCTTTTCCCTAAAGAAAAAAATGTTGAGCTTTCCTTGGCAGAACTTTTTTCCTCCTTAGATTTCCCAGCTTTTAATTGTTTGGGGTTTGTTTTGGTTTTGTTTGGTTTTTTCCCCCGCACCTTTTCCAGCTCTACCCTCAGCCTGAGAAAAATCTAGAATTCCACCCAGATGGCTACCTTCCTATTTAAACATACTAACGACTGCCTTTCTCACAAGTTTTTGTTTAATGTATTTTTCTCTCTGTTTTCCCGAGGAATCCCTATTCCTCCGTGCACCTGGTGGGAAACAAGCGCTTCAAGATGCAGAACATCCTGAGGGCTCCTTCTCAGCTGATGCTGTCATTATACGGATGGTGTGCCATCCCTGGCTGGGCTGTGATTGTATTTATTTTGCTTTTTCTCAGCAGAAACAACAGCCATCGATCCCCTTGCCATGCACCTGCCTTTATACCTGTGCAATCTTACATCCAAACATCCCACTAACTACGCTGCAATGGATGAGCTGTGCACGCACTAACTCAGGAAGTGATTTGGTAAAATTTACATTTAGAAGCAGACACCAGTAGTTATTTCACACATTATTAACTTATATTACAATTCAAATAAGCTTACAGCTGGCAAAAAAAGTCTCTTCTGTAAAGTGATCTCAAACATAATAGGCTTAATCAGAGATAAATTAAATTAGTCAGTCATGCATACTACAGCATATTAGCACTGAGTAGTTATTAAATACATTTTCTGTTATCAGTTGTGCAGGCAGTATTGTAGCAAACAAAGTGCATGGGAAACCAGTAAATAAACTTTATGTTTGGGAGGCGACATGTTTGACATTTCCCAGGTTTTATCAAAATGTTACATGATCTTTACCACTATAACTGTCACCAGGTTAAGTCCCCATAAATGATTCAACTTCACTCCCAGGCAATTAGCCAAAAGCAGAGCAGATCTAATAATACCTAGACAGCAGATGTTCAGCATGGTCTTGTGTTTTGGAGGGGATTTCTTCCATGTCAGTTTTCGGAAAGAAAAAAGCATGCATGGATGAGTCATAGCTGGTACACAATTGATAACGAGGCGACAGGCAACATTTCTATTTGTTATAAAATTAATCTTTGTGTTTAGGGCTTTTCAAAATTTTTTTCTCCTAAAGTTTCACAACTACAATTTGAAAAGGTCTTGAAATTGTGTCCAAATATTGAAAGGCATTTCCGTTGCCTTGCTGCTATTGTAACTTCCTTTTCTACTGCTGTTATAGCAGCCAGCAGCACCTTCATCTCCAGCTGAAAATTTGTGTGAAAGAATACAACACAGAATCTCTCACATGTGCTTTACACAAGGAATCATTACTTTTGTGATAGGATCCTAAACCAATATTTTGTTCTCTCATCCATCTTTCAGAAACCCATCAGTACAGTGCTTGGAAATATCATAACTTGCTGAGCCTGACCTGAGGACTTGGGAGCACATCTGACATTCTCTTACACTCTGCACATTTAAAACTCAATGTAAGGTGACAAGAACATTAAGCTGCCCACAGACCAAAATGTGAAACTAATCAGTATCTGTTCTGAGCCACAGGTACAATAATTGGAAAATTAAAGTGCCTGTGAACTGCTAGGGCTGGCTGCATCAAAAAGCAACACCTTGAAATGATTAATGAAGACAAATGTATGCAACTATTTCTATTGACAACAACTTCAGACAATTGCAAACTAAAAAAATAATACTATAGTTCTCATTTATTTTCTCTAAAGCTTGCCGCTTCCAAGAATCGCTTGCTAGGAAACCTGTAGGCACTCACTGGTTATAAAGTGTTTTAACTGGAAGCTTCTTTAACTCAGATGTGGAAAACACAGGTTTTTTGCTGCACCTCCTATAACCACTGTCTGCGACAATTCTGGTACAGAGGGCATCAGTCACAACAGAGGCATTCAACATCCCACCCTTCACCTGAAAATGTTAACATGACCTGTAAAAGTAAAATGACTCAACTAATATGTGATGGCAGCGCTCAACAGACCTCTCAAGAAAATCATTCATGGCAGTGTTGTTTCAAAATGCACCTTTCTTTTTTACTGTTCCCATCACATCCATCAGTGGCATGGCCCGTCCACTTACTTAGGACAAACAGGATGTCCTAATGTGCACCATCATGGATGGGGCTACTGCTGTGGCTCTGAACAGCACAAAGCAGGGGTTCCGTTTCTTAGGTGTGAAAGAGGGAATGGGGCTAAATAAACTCTTCTTGAAAAGTAAATGGTGTATATATATACGTGCATGTATATACATATATATAAAAATCAATGTGAATTTTTCAGAGTTTCCTCCTCCCTTTAAAGTCCCAATAGAAAACAAAAGGAAAAAAATTCCTTCAGTCCTCTGGGACATCGGAATTGAGTCCCAAGCAGGAAAAATTAAATAGTATCTATTTTTAAATGGAACTTACTGAATCTTATTAAGAGAATCCCGACTACCAGGATTTTGATAGAATTTCTTAAGTCAAGGCATGCCACATGACTGGAAGTTACACTGGAATGAAAGTTAGCACTACAGACAATGAGTATCAGTTAAGTTTTGAATAAGAAAGGCTTCACCACTTTGAAGGCAATCTAAAACACAAATGACCACCCCTGCATTCAGAATATGTTATGACTATTCAATTACACATATATTCAGAAGCTTGGAAATGCAACCGTTATGTCTTTATTGGGCATGAACGTGAGCAGTTGTGCTACCCATGGAGCTGTATCCATTTCTGCTTTCTTCCCCCACACACTTTCCCCCACCATTTCTTAGCAAGACAGCGCTCAATCTGTTTCAGACAGGTCTTCTTCAGGCCAGGCTTTTAAGAAAAGCAGTAATAATGGTCTGCAGCAGACAAGCAGAATTTCTGCATGTCTGTTTATTTCCATTAGAATGGTGTTTTGGATGAAAACACGCTTGTGGTGATGCAGCTGTCCAAAGGCAGGATGTTCTTATGCATTACGTTTTCTGTCCTTTTCAGCTACCCGTGATGGAAAAATATAAAGTATTATTAAAAATTTATAGACATATTTAAAATACAGTTGGGAAAAAGAGACTGTGACAAAGAAAAGTCTCTGTGCAGATACAGGTCTATATTCTAATTCTAGTCAGCAAAGGCAGCAGAGACAGGAAATTTTTAACAGCTAAAATATAGGAAATCTGATTTTATTCCGTAGCTCTTCCAAGAATTTACTGCATGACCTTGGACAATCTCTGAGGTAAAACAGACAAACCTGTTTGTGGTTTTAGATACCATTAGATACGAGGAGAAACCTTGAGGCTCTGTGAGAAACTTTGCACAGGACTTCCAAGGATGCTGAGAACAGAGTTTATGAGCATGTGGGCTAAAAATTGGTGGAATGGCTGGACCTAGAGGGCTCAGATCAGTGGCACAAAGTCCAGCTGGGGACTAGTCACTTGTGATGATAGACACTAGGGTGAGTACTGTTCATAATCTTCATTAATGACCTGGATGATGGGGCAGGGTGCATCCTCAGCATGTTTGTAGAAGATACAAAGTGAGAGGAGTGACTGGTACACCAAAAGTTTGATCTGCCATCCAGGGGGACTTGGACAGGCTGGAGAAATGGGCTGAGAGCAACCTTATGCAGTTCATCTAAGGAAGATGTCAAGTTCTGCCCCTGGGGAGGAATAACCTCAAGTACCAGTGCATGCTGAGCCATAATATCTGGAAAGCAGCTTTACAGAAAAGGACCTGGGCAATCTGTAGGACAGGTAATGTCCCCTTGCAACAAAGGCAAACAGCCTCCTGGACTGCACGAGGCAGAGGGTTACCAGTAGGTCAAAGGAGGGCATCCTTTCCCTCTGTTAGCATTGGTGAGGCACAAGTGAAGAGCTGGGTCTGGTGCTGGGATCTCCAGTACAAGACAAGACATGGACACAGTGGAATGAGTCCAGTAAAAGGCCATAAAGGTGCTGAAGAGTCTGGATTATCTTTGAGATAAGAAGGGGTTGAGAGAGTTGGGACTATTCAGCCTGGAGGCCTAGAGAATCTTACCCACATGTATAAATATCTGATGGGGTGGGAAACAAAGAAGATTTAACCAGATTCTTCCCAGTGGCACCCAGTGACAGGACGAGACAAAAAAGACAAATTGAAATACAAAAAGTTCCAGATAAACCTAAGAAAAACTTTTTTTTTTTACTGTAAGCATGGTCAAGAACTGAGGCAGGCCCAGAGAGGTTGTGGCATCTCTACCCTTGTACATATTTGACATTCAGGAGGCCGTGGTCCTGCACAATGTGCTGTAGCTGACCCTATTCCGAGCTAAGGGTTGGACTAGATGATTTCTAGAGATGCCTGCCAGCCTTACCCTTTCTGTGATTCTGTAAGGATCTGCAGACAGAAAACATTTATGGAAATGAGGTCAAGTATTGAAAGTGGAAGTACTAGACCTTTGAGGTCATTGAGTCCATCAGTTAGCCCAGCACTGAGGCCACAACTAGACCATGTCACTAAGCACTACCTCTACATGTCTTTTGAAGACCTCCAGGGTAGGTGACCCAAACACTTCCCTGGGCAGCCCGTTCCAATACTTTACAACCCCTTCTGTGAAGAAAATTTTCCCAGTACCCAATCTAAACCTCCCCTACTGCTTGTTACTTGGGAGAACAGACCGACCCCCACTGGCTACCTCCTTTCAGGTAGTTGTAGAGAGCCGTAAGGTCCCCCTGAGCCTCCTCTTCTCCAAGCTGAAAAACCCCAACTCCCTCAGCCGTTCCTCATTACATCTGTGCTCCAGATCCTTCACCAGTTTCATTCCCCCATCCAGCTAAGTGGGTCCCCTTGTCACAGAAGGAGATCAGGCGACCCCCACTGGCTACCTCCTTTCAGGTAGTTGTAGAGAGCCGTAAGGTCCCCCTGAGCCTCCTCTTCTCCAAGCTGAAAAACCCCAACTCCCTCAGCCGTTCCTCATTACATCTGTGCTCCAGATCCTTCACCAGTTTCATTCCCCCATCCAGCTAAGTGGGTCCCCTTGTCACAGAAGGAGATCAGGTTGGTCAAGCAGGACCTGCCTTTCTTAAAACCATGCTGGCTGGGCCTGATTCCTGAGTTATCCTGAACATGGTGGCTGGTGAAGCACAAAAAGATTGAGTCATTTAGAGAAAGAAGGAGAAAACTATGTGACAGAAGAAGGGTAAAAAAAAAAACAAACCAAGNTACATCTGTGCTCCAGATCCTTCACCAGTTTCATTCCCCCATCCAGCTAAGTGGGTCCCCTTGTCACAGAAGGAGATCAGGTTGGTCAAGCAGGACCTGCCTTTCTTAAAACCATGCTGGCTGGGCCTGATTCCTGAGTTATCCTGAACATGGTGGCTGGTGAAGCACAAAAAGATTGAGTCATTTAGAGAAAGAAGGAGAAAACTATGTGACAGAAGAAGGGTAAAAAAAAAAACAAACCAAGGATTTAGTGAAGGTAGGTGTGGAGGGAACAACATGAAAAGAGTATACTCAAAAGTAAATCATGCAACCTGACATCTCTCTCACTTAAAGAAAAACATAAAATAAGGAAAGACTGGACAGCTTTTATCGCACTCTCTTCTAGAGCATTCACATACCAAAGAGTTAGCTATTCCGAGGTGCAATTTCATAAGGTCTGCCAAATGCACCAGATTCCCAAAATTATAATGTACAAAGTTTAAACTACAGGTTGATCCTTTTCAAAGCTCTGTAAAAAAGGGCATTTTCACAAGTACACAGTCACAACCGCCCAGCCATCAATGCCATGTGGTTTCCATTAAGTAAAATATGAATAAAAATCTAATGACAGAAAAAGAAAATTTCTTTCCTCAAAATGCAGTCTGAAGTTCACATCCCATCATCACTACAGCTCTAATGTCCCAGCCAGAGCTGAATAACAAGTAGTAGATTAAAAAGCTCTGAATATGCACTTGATATTCTCCATTTCCATTACTCTGCTGCACTCTCTGCTCTTTTCCCGTCCTTAGTCATTGGTTAAGACTTACAGGAAGAGATTCTTCTCTGACACAGCTATTGAAAACCCATAGTCTGATTTCCATTATTCAGTTTGATTTCTGTCACCTCTCTGAATCCATTCTCACTGAAACACAGATTTCTTAACATCCATTACACAAATGTAACTTCCTCATTATTCACAAGCATAGTACCGGCTTCATTTTGCACCTATTTCTTGTCTCCTAGCTAAAACCTCTTTTAAGGAATATCTTCACTCCTCACTCCTGAAATTTTTTCTTTACCCTAGAGCAGCATTTCTCATTATTAGTTATGATATATTGTTCAAAATCACCTGAAATACTCCTCAAAACCTCCACATTTCCTGTTTTATGTCTGACATGCCTCTACTTTCAGATTCAAGAATTATAGACTACACCAGGGTTCAGATAAGAAGCATTCAGTGAAATGCTGTATGACCACTGCAGAATAAAAAATTCAACTTTATAAACAGGGCCTGGACAGTTCATCAAAAGTATAATAAATGTACATTCTCTTGCATAAGCAGTAAGTAAACTGCCTTATGCATGCAGGTTTTATTGTCTGCTTCCAATGAATTTATCTCATTTTCACTATCAATAAAAAATATGGATTTGGGGAGGCATAAAATGAGTTTAAGGAAGAATTTTTAAAACTCTCATAAAGTGATGGATCTGCTAAGTAAATACAGTGATTTTGAATGCAATGAAATAGTGAACATTACTCGTTGTCTGTGAACATGTAGATAGGCAGAGGTAATATCAGGATTTCCCCTAACAAGCCCTGTTTTTCAGTGGTTTCACAATTTGGCCTGCAGACTCTCACTGCAGACTACATTTGGCAAAGAACACTTCAGCCTGGGAGTATTTTCTTGCCACAAATAATTTTCAAAACAAATTAAATCTGGGTCATTTTTATGTACTTAGCAGTGCAAAGGACATTTTCTACGCATGTTAGTGGTCTTCAAAAAAAAAAGGGCTTTGATTTTTAAAAATTCGAAACTTGGCAAGTGATAAATCCATAGAACTGTGCAGTCAAATCACTTGGGATATTCTGAAGGCAAACTCAGTTAAAAATAAACAAAAGGTTGGACTAATTAAATAAAATTAAATAATAAAAAAAATTTAAAAAACCTATGGGTTTGACTTCTAATTTTTTAATAGAATATTTACAGTTCTTTTTATACGTGAGGCTTTCCAAAGGTATCCCTGTTTTCCAAAAGAGATTTAAAGAATGTTTTAGCACACTCTTTAGCATACAGTCCTTTAGCAATGCAGAGATTGTAAAGGTGTATTGGAGAGTTGACACCAGAGAAAAATAGCCTTCATCATCTCAGCCCATTGCTTTCCTAATCTGCATTGACAAACCAGTTTCAACACATTTTTAATACTAAGAAAGGGACACTTTAATATCTGTGTTTAGCTCAGCCCTGCTGTCCACCAGTGGCTTCACATGAATTGTCTTATGTTACATGCAGAAAAAATGGTGACAGAATTAATTCCCTGCTCTGACTAATCAGACTGGGATCTGAAAAGGAGATGGACATTCCTCTACCTGCATCTTTACTAGTATCAAAAGACTGGCAAACAGTATTAGGCCACTGTTTATACTTCTGCTACCCTACTGATTTCAAAACTTGTAGTCTGTTCCACAGCTGCACAGACTTTTTGTCTTCAGCACGTTGGCATAGGTGACAATCACTTAAATGTAAGGAACGACTTTGCTGCTATGGCAGTAAAAGGAAAGAAACCCCAGTTTCCTCTCCTGTTGTTGCACTCTCCTATACACTCAGTAAGAACATGTAGCCTGAATTTACTGTAGACACGGAAGTGGATGTAACTCTACAGAAACAGGGAAAGGATCTCTCCAAAGATATGCTATTTTACTCTTTGGCATGTAAAACACAAATAGATATCCATACTTCCACCTCTTGCTACAAAAGGTCAGTCAATTCCATATATATTAGTGCTGTTAACTGTCCCTTTTTCCTCCCTGGCTCTGTGGCAGAGGTAGCAAAAGGGGACATATGCCTACATTACATTTACTCAACATCCATCCTACCCATAATATCACATAACCAGCTTGGTTCAAGCTAAAATGCCAATCTCTGTGTTGGGGCTTAGCAGGTATAAGCAGATGATCCCTCTTCTGCTACTTTTCACTTCTCAGGCAGCGACCTCAGAGAATTATTATTGAATTACCAAGCAACAATTCAATATTTTTGCAAATACCAGAGCACAGCCTGTCTGCAAGTCTGGAACTCTGGACCCTTTTGTAAGGCTGACTTTTAACAAAGTATAGTAATTCTGCTATGACAGAGAGAGCCTGCAGCTATGGAAGAGAGAGCCTGCAGCTATGGAAGAGAGAGCCTGCAGCTATGGAAAGAGTATCCAGGTGCACCTGTGTTTGCATTTAGGTAGATGGATGGGCATATACAAAGCTGGTTGTCATCAAGAGGAAAATGTGACACCAGAGAGGGCTCTAGCAGCTTGGAGAACCAACAACCACCACCAGACACCTGCAGTCCTTTAGATCAATCTGTTTGACTCTATAGTGCAGGTGTTGGAAAGGTGGATGGATGGGTGGATGGGTGGATGGGTGGATGAGTGGATGGATGGGTGGATGGATGGATGGATGGATGGATGGATGGATGGATGGATGGATGGATGGATGGATGGATGGTTTGTGAGTTTCTGGAACAGCTCTTGGATTCTGGGACAGCCTTGATAGCTAGAAGGACAGATGCACATGGTTAAAGGTAGAACACCTTGCACAAAAGGTGTTTGTGTGTCCAAGTACATTCTCTGGCAGCTGGTAGTGGAATACCTAGTTGATGATTTTAGGAGTAAGAATGGTCTCTCAGTACAGAAGTGGGATGCCTGAGGAGTATTTTGGAAGAGCTGGCAGTCATGTGCTTTGAAAGAGTCAAGCTTCTACAAGGATGTCTGTGGCTGACTGCTTTTCAGTGTCACATGAAGAATTAATCTCTCTGGGGAGGCTGGACTGGATTAGGTGGTTTGTTTAGGGTTGGCAAGTGTTTTTGCAACCAGTGCCAAGGCTGGAATAAACTGGAGCACAGCTATACTGAAATGAATTAAAATGCCCAGATATCCAGGAGCTCCAACAGCAATCTGAGGTTTGTTACTTCATAACAATTTTTCCAAGCCTTTAGGAGAAACAGCTTTAAGATCTTTCTTAATATTCTATGTAAAATGACAGCATTTAAATGTTACATTTTACAGGTAGGCAGTATCGAGTTTTATTTAATACTTGTAACAGAAAGGGGCTCATTTGGGAATGTGTTCTTTTGTTATGATAAATGGTACAACATGGGAGAAATCACATGCATTGCATGGAATTACAGAGGTCTGCCTCTGAACAGTCAAACAAGGGTTCTTTACAGCCTTCAGAGACTACAATTTTTTCTATAGTTACTCTGTTTTTTTAAAAAAATAATTCACACTAACATAATGCTTCTATCATTAATGTGTGATTTGGTGCAGGATATTTACAGATGCATTAATTAGTGGGAATAGTTGATCTAAGTTTGTAGAATAATAAGTTAGTAGCACAATCTTCAAAGAGGTGCCCATAACCTGCAAATCTCATAAACTTCTGTGCTGATATGTGGAAGTTAAACACCTGCAGAAGGCAGGAGATAGTGCTTTGGGCAGTTAGTTTTGGTGTTCATATATTCATATGAACTCCAAAATGAGAACAGACAACTAAAAATATCTTAATAAGGCACAATGCCAAAAACAATGAGACAGAAACATTTTTCTGGTGAGATTACTTTTCAGTAATTTAAAAGGAATAGTTTAAAAAGTAGAAAGAAGCTAATGATTGCAGGCAAGTTACGTTGCAAATGTGCTTTTCCTTAGCAAGCTGTCACTGTGTACAGAGGTGAAATATAAACCTGTGCGTAAAGAAAATACATGCCTGTATTTTAAAATATTATGTTTATATTTTATTATGTCCTATTTTTCAAATGTTGTTAAAATTATCAACCATAAAACTAATATTTATTCCTCTATTATAAACACCAAGCTACACTGCAAACTGAGGACTTACAGCTATACAAACACATCTTATTTATGTACCCAAGGAGAAATATGTCTTGTTGGGAATTCAGTCCAAGTGTGTGGTCATCAAGCTTTAAATCAGAGACTAACATGAAGATGCATGTAAAACATTTACTCTTCTATTATAACTATTATTATTTCTTAAATTATTTTTCGGTAGCTTTTTTTTTTTTTTCACTTCCAATATTCTGCCATATGTAGAGGTGCGCTGGTTTGTGCTCAATTATTTTTTAAAGTAAATCAATAAAAAGAAAACTCACTCTAGAAGTGGTGATTTGTTAGGGAGAGACAGAATATACCCAAGAGAACCAGACTGCAGAATATTTGCCTTCTCTATAATGAAGCTCCAGATCCTAGCCAATTGCAATTACAGCCCCTTCCACAGCAGGAACTGCTGTTGTTATTGATACCTTTTATAGTCCATGTCATGTAGAGAGGCTCCCAGAAGGTTTGGTATTTTAAGAGCAAAGCAGGCTGGGTTGAAAATGGAAGCAGGTTGAAAAGCCTGACATTTCTGCTTGTCTCCCCTTTGAAACAACTTCCAGTATATCGAGATATGAAGAATACAGGAAAAGTAAGTTATGACACTGGCCTGGTTTAAACTAATAAAAACAATCCCAATTGAAAATATGGATTGTATTCTTTCCCCTTGCATGGCAATGAAAGAAAACGATATATAAAATATTCTCCTTAAACCACTTGAACACGCATATTTAAGACTGAATAATCCTGTAGATCTGTAACTGTAGTTTAGAGCTTCACCAGCCATTAAGGCTGAAGTTTTCTATGTGAGTGGTCTGCCTTAGGCTCTTCTCCCTCACCTATCCTCTCCTGTCATCCTGCTCCCAGAAGATCAAAAATTAAAATCAATTTGTGCTAATTCATCTAAACAACTGGGTTGTTTCTGAGAACATGTTTGACAGGGATAGTCTTTCTGCGTATTTTATTTTTTTAAAATGTTGCACAGTCTCCAGGAAAACGCACATATTGAGCATGGTCAAGCAAGGCTGCATTTGCTTCATTTGTGAATGCCTGTTCAAATTTGTCTGCATAGACCTGTGGTCTGCGAAATGGATTTTACCTGTCCTCAGCAGAGAATTCACACATCCTCATACATCAGACTTCTGGTAGCACCAAATTCTCTGCAGATGATGTCTGCACTTGAGTGTAGCCCAGGCCACGAAGCTCCAGTCCCCCAAGGGTACCTTCACATATTAAACTGACCTTTTTCCAGGACCACTCCTGTTGACCCTGGGCACTACCTCTAAGACTACAAAGAATCTTTTTATTTGTGTCCACTCTTTCCCCTGAACTAACGTCCTGTTGCCATAGGAGAAGAGAAATCTCCAGAGAGGATTCATGTGCCCTACCTTTTGCCTTCTAGAAAAGAAGGCATTAGGATCTGGAATAGATTGTTCAGAGTCAATGGAAAAAAAGAGATTTTTCATGAGGGCTAACTGATCTTGGACACTATATTTTAGCTATGTCTCATCTTACCTGTGTATTTGATGATGGTATGAGTTGTGCCTGGAAAGGTTTATTTCTCTGCAGAGAATACAGAGGAAGCTCTGAGAGGCTGGCTCAAATGTCAATGTCTATGTTTCAGATGACTCAAAAAGGATAGACTACACTTACTCATTCTGATTTAAGAAGTAAATAGCAGATGGAAAAGACACCAAGGTGAATAAAAGATGTAGGAAGAGACAGAAAGAAAAAAGAGAAAAAAGAATAGGGACAGAGTGTGAGGAGAAAACATATGAGTGGCAGAATAACCATCAGCTTGGAAGGTGTATAAGTCAAAACTAGTCTGTAGGTAATAGTTACATGTCTCTCTTCAGAATGTGGAATTGATCCTAGAGAGCTTGATTTCTCACATTCCTCCCTTTTTAACAAAATACCTCTGAAATTCACAAGGAAAATTACTGTCTTAGTCCTCCTTTAATTTCTGGTGTCCACAGAGGGCAGACAGCTTATTATTATCATCAGTTGCTCAAATAACTCAAATGGGAGAGGTATGAACTATGAATCCAGACATCTTAACCTGCAGTTAGCCTGTGAGCAGTAGCATGTAAAATACCATTTCTTAGTTTGTGTTTTAAAAGAAGAGACGCTATAGGGGTTTTAAGTCAAACTCTGAGGAGGCAAGCAATATCCCAACCTAGGCATTTTTTACTATATCCCCGTTAAATAGGATGCAGATTAGGCATGGGACTCTACATTAATGTTTGCTTCATTCAGCAGTTCAGTACTGGTTATTTTTATTGACTAGGTTTAGGATGAAAAGTGAAGATGACTTTATTTCCTTGCAGGACTCATAGCTACTTAGTTGCAGAAGGCTGAAGATATTTCGGGAATAGAAGGTGGTATTACAGAAAAAAAAAGGTCACATGTAGAGGCAATGAGATTTCAGTGGTGTGAGCCAGTTTCTTCATTTGCCAGTTATAAATTATTTTGGGGGTGCTGGATGAGCTATGCAAATCAGCCAACCTCATTTTGGGTTGGAGGTGGCATGGCAGGAACACAGCTATAGATTGAAATCATTATCCATTGTGTCTGAAACATATAAAATGCTATGAAATACCCTGAAAAATCAATATCCCAACCTGGACACTAAAAAATAGGTCAATGTATTTGATAAAGCTCAACTGGGACAAATATCTCCTGGGAAATTCAGCTTTCCCATTAACCTCAGGGATGGTTAATTTCCAGATGATTGAAACTGGTTTAACCTGTTAACCATACCTCTACTTCCCAAAAAAACCAGATAAAATCTTGCCTTTGCTCCATTCTTTTTCTTCCATATCTGATCTGACAATGACTATTTTTAAAGCAGGACTTTTATATCTGAATAGCAGTTAACATCTCTCCTATTGCTTAACGTATTTTGCTAATCAATATCTGTGAGACAGTATGAGTGTGGTTCATCTTGATGAACACTGGACATTTGCAAAGCAGGTATTTAACATTTGAGGCTCTCTTTACAGGAACAAGAGAGAAATGGGTGAGTTTTGGCAGCCAGTTCATCTGACCTATTTTAGACATGCCTATTTCTCTTGTTTAGCTATACTACTTTCAGGCAACTACCACCGCTGTAGACATCTGCGTTGGAGAGGTTCAAATGTGGGCAAAACAAAATCCACCTGTCACTTAACCTTTCAAACAGAGAGGCCAAAATCACTAAAGTTAAATGGGTTTATATAAAGGTAAATTTCTCTCAACATTTTTAACATTTTCATACACCTTACAATTTTCCATTCCTTTTTCCTTGTTGTCCTTATCTGAGACAGATTTAGGATATTGAACATGCACAGATAAGCCTTCATGACTACCTACTTTGACAGATACACAGATAAGAATGTACGGTTAAAGTGATTTAGCAAGGTTGAGGTATTTAGGAACAGCTTTAAAGGTGCTTCAAAAGTGGTTTAGTACCACAACGGCATCATTAAAGCATTTATAGTTTTTTCTGCTTCTTAAGGGTGCCTGCGGTGGAAAAGAAAGGTGATACAAGTATAAAACCTCGGTGTTAACGCCAAAAATAACAAAAGCAGCATGGGAGTAACCTCAGGATGCTGTTTTGATTTGGCAGTACCTCAATTTTACTAGACTTCCAAGGACATCCAAATGCTGAATGCTCTCAGTCTTTTGCTTTACCCTCTGAATGAAGAAGTTCTCTTCTTTTTTCAGTCACTGTTATCTGCTGAGAGAGGTACAGGGTGGGACCCTTATAGACAGACTTATGAAGGAGCTTTTCACCCACCATTCACTTTTGCATTGTGCTTTTTATTGAGACTTACCATTTCAAACAGAGAACTCTGTACAATGCAAAACTGAAAAGAGACATTCCTTTGTTTCTGCTGAACGGCACCCTCATGGCTTCTCTTGCTGCAAGACCTCTGCAAAGAGCTGCCATAAAGGATAGCCTGAAAACTGTCTGGTTTACACACAATATGACTATCTTCAGAGGGTGCTGGTCTGACTGATGGAAATTTTATTTCATATACTCATTGTATGTTTTTAAACTCTATGGCAGAAGTCTTTGCTCAGACAAGAAGTGAAAGAACTCTAGCAAACTGGAAATACTTTAAATTTTCTGATATAATATCTTTAGTTCACAGCAAATCTGCTGCTTAGCTGAAGATGACTCAAGTGCTAAACACAACTACATACACAGCAACTGCTTGTGAACACCAGGGGTCTTTATTTTCTAAAGACACCTCCATCAGATTGTAGAAAATGGCTTTTTCCAGTTTAATATTATTTTTTAAAATTCTGATAGAACTATCCGACTTGTATTCACTTAGAAACTGCTCTCACTTCCATGCTCGATAATTGAAGCAGTAACTTCAAGTATCTGATATTCTGTTACATGTATATAAATTATTGTTATAAATTTGCAGAAGTCAAGTTAAAACCTAACCACCGTCAAAGCCTTAACTACAAAAGACTGAATCAGATTCTGTAAAATCTTTTGGGATAAAAGCTGAAATACATCCAAAACTTTAAAAAATGCTAGTCCCTGAGGTTAAAAATAAATTTGAGTACCATAAGGCTTCATTGTGCTAATTTATGGCTATGCAAACATGATGTACCTACATAAAAGGTACTCACAGGGGAAAAGGATCTTCTGTGTCACTGAACATCCATGGCTAAAGTCACTATATGTGTGATGTATGGTCAAGGTTTTTGTATTTTCTCGTACACTAGTCTAACTAATCACAAGTGATGCAAGAGTCAACATTTATTTTTACAGGCTACCAGGAGTCATATAGTAACGCAGGCAGAGAAATACACTTAGAATTTTTTTCCACCATGAAAGTAGGGCAAAATTCTATTTTTTCTTAGATGATGGAAGGGATTTATTAATTTTTTTCTATAGCACTGCAGAAAAAAGGTACAGATACAGTCCATAAAAGTTTTATGAATACTCTTATTTACACTGTGCTTAAAAAGAAACAACATCTGTGACTGCTTTATAGTTTCTTTGTTTGCAGACAAAATTTATCTGGTTTACAAGTTCCCTCTGAAAAGCAGCTGAAACATAAAATTCATCACAGCACTGTGTTCCACATTCGCCCTTTTGCTAATACACACTTTGTCAGGCTACAGCAATTTGAGGAAGTTCCTCAAAACCATTAAGGAGAAGCATGGAGGCAAGATTTATGTAAGAAAACTGATTTCCTTAACACAGCTGGCAGTAAAACAGTTACTTACTTGTTCAGTGGCTGCAGTTCCTAAAGAAATATTGTGTGGCTAACTCCTTGATTGCTTTGCCAGAGCCTTGGGATGAGCACTGCCCACTGCAGTGGAGTCCTTCATGTTTTTGTGTTTCTAAACTGGTGATGCACAAAGCTGGATTAACCACGCCATCCACACAAAATCCTAGTGTCATCCAGCTCCAGCTCAGTGCACAATTGAACCAAGAGGCCACAGAAGACACATATGTCCAGCACGGGTAAAAGAGCTGCACTTGCTCTGCAATTAGGACAGTCTTCTGCGTGTCTGTGCACGGACATAAACATCGCACACCAGAGCTTGCAGCTTCCCAGCAGTAAATCCCAGCTAGAAATGCATCTTAAATTGTGTCAGCACTGCAGTTGGGCCCCACTTCACTTCTCTGATACAGTAACATGGTAACAGGTAAATGGAACAACTCCACTACTCCAGTATATTTGTTACTGACAGGCACATTTCTGAGAGAAACTACTCAAGCAGGCTTAAACCTTATCAAACTTCCTCCTTGATGCTGGGGTCGTACAGCCAACTTACAGCATATTTTGAATCATGAAAAAAGCCACTTTGTGTTATGTTATGTCCTTCGGTTGCCATATTTACCCATTTGTTAAGAGAGGTCTGGGACATGTTGCAAAAATTCAAGGTGCCAGGAAAGCTTATGAACAAGAAGCCCCACATAATGACAGAGGTATTTTCAAGAGAGATTTGACATTCAGAGTAAAAGGGCAACACAGGTTGGGGAAGAGATAAATATAAGATGGCAGAGCTCATCTTTGTATTTAGATGAGTAGTCAAATCTGATGCTCGAAAGCCATAGGGGATAGATGACATTAGGTCTGCTGCCCTGTAAAGACGATAGAGATTTTTTTTTTTAGTTCTGGTGTATAATGTTTTTGCAAGACAGCAGGTATGTATACATCCCCAAAAACCTGAAGGCTGCCCTGAGATGAGTGAGATGTGTTTCAGTCACTCACTTGTATATCACTGAACAATCCAGAAGGTCAAAAATTGACAGTTGTGCAATTCTTTAGGGGTTTCAGAGGAGTAAAGCTGAGAGGATCTGTGCATTGCAATGGATGTTGCTCAAGCCTGGGGCTGTGCTGCTGTGTTCCAGGATGCCCATAGGGATGTTCCAGCTACAAAGTGACCTTAGTGGCAAGGGACATGAACTTTTCTCTCAGTACTCAGGCAGTTTTTCAATGGATTTTGACAGGGAGTCCCAATTAATAAAATCATATTTCACCATTAAGCATGGCTCAATATCTTTATTTGAAGATTCCAGTGCAATTGGTTTTTTCCTGACAACTGCCTTCAGTTTAGAAGTCTCTTTACTTTCTCTATTATCCTTCTTCCTGTTGAAGAAGCCTTTATTCATCCCCATTAATGCAAGCTGCATTAAAAACTTTTTATGCTTCTGGTATTAGTGGTAGCATGTACTATGCTTTGATTAGGACAACACCTCTGGGCAATTCAGGAATTTGTGCAGCTGCATCTTGAAAATGGAATCCTCTATCCTTGCCTGCCCCTAGAAATCTTCAGTTGCCTGGGATGTATGAGAGATTCAGCCTAGCCTTATCAGGAGAGCTTTGGAAAAAGGTGGGTTCTGCTTAGCCTCCAGTTCTCTGTAGTGGAGTCAAAAAGCATGACACGTGTCTGAGTTCCTTGATTCTTCACTTCTTGTCCAGGAAATGTGGAAATCCTGCTGTAGATTATGACAGTACAGCCCCAACTCCTGACAGAATTGTGTTCTCAGTTGGACTGAGGAGCACTAGTCCTAATGATGATCAAACTCCATGTCTTTTCGGTGAAATATTTCCAGTTCATCAAAGTGGCATTTGCTAGACTGGTTGAAAAACTTCTGGAGGTTCTAACAGTAAACAGAACCTCTGTGAGTCCAGTTTGCCAACTGGTGTCCTTTCCAGCCTTGTCCTTCACCCTGCCTTGGTTGTGCAATGGCCACTGCATTGGCACACAACAGAGGGGGTGATTTCGGGTTTGTAAGCAGAACAATCAGAACCACTCTATTGAGAGGTGAAAAGGAATAGAGAGCTTACGTTTAGTGATGTTGACTGTGCTGTGCTAACACAAGTAAAATATAAGGGAGAAAAATCCCTTTATTTTTATTGTTAGCATTTGAAGATAGCATTCTGAATACACTCTGGGATTAGATCTCCTGAGTCAAATAGCACTGTATTTACCAACACTTTTCGGAGAAGAATGGCCTTTTAAGTGATGCTTAGCAACAGCATTCTGCATTCTATTCTGTCTATTAGTTTTAACACTTTCATGTTTATTTTTCGTTTTGAGTGAAAAATACACAAGAAGAATTTCATTCAAGCTCTGAATGCCAGCACTATCAGATGGATGGCACTAGGCATAGGAACCCCTTCTGCAACTCTATCACTGCCCTCAAAGTCTGTCTGGACCAAAACTGCAAGCCTCCCAAACCCACAATTGATGTCAGTCACCTTTATATGGATGTGCTTTTCAGTCCTCTATTAGCTTACACTCTGTCCAGAAGCAGATGGTTGTCAGACTGAGAGATGGGCAACCAGCTTGCAAAGACCAGGATGAACCACAGCCTATGAGAAGTTATGCATCCCTATATCCCACAGAAGCAGACAGAGCTATGCCGATCAAGGTCTCTTAGGAATGAATAGGTGCCCACCAGATTTCAGAAACAACAAGGAACATGAAGTTTAATCTTGCAAAAAATAGAGGGGGGTGTGGCTGAGGGGGCATGGCCAGGAGGTTATTCTGTACCATTTCACATCATTGCCAGTGTGGGAGTAGGGGATTCTCTGGCTTCCCAGAAGAGGAGCAGGGGTTTTGTTGGAGGAATTGTGGCAGGAGAGGTAAGCCATCCACCTTTGCTTATTGTCATCTGGGGCCTGCAGGAGCATTTTGCATGTAAATCACTCTTTTGTACACATTTGTTATTAATACAGTTGCTATTACTGTTCATTTTCTTATCTCACAGGTTTCCAGTACATTTTTCTTATCTCAAGCCATGAACTTCACTTTTGTGCCTCCAGTTCTCAACTGTGGATCTGAACAGTAAAACCAAAATTCTTCCTCCCTTAAAGTTTCAAGTATTTTCATTTCTATTCCTTACTATATAACTGGACTCATGTTTTCACAAATCACATTTACTTGGACTGTCATGTGAGTTTGCTGAGTGTTTTAATACAATTTTCACCAGATTAAAAAAAAAAAAAAAAAAATCAGCTACTTTGATCAGGACCAAACCATGAAATCAGAGTTCACACGTAATACTTAACCTAAATAAAGAATTCATGGGAAACAGAATCTGGCTATCATAATATTTATTGGAAAGGTATACAGAAAGAAAAAATCCATACACGCTTCTCAGGAAAGCACAATTTCCCAATGGATACTGCTCTATTCGACTTGAATCTAAACTAACACTGTAGATTCTAATAGCACTTGGCAAGCTGCAGACACATCATTTTTAACTTAGGCTTACATTTGAATTACCTAGAACTCAAATTTCCAATGTGACCTTTTCAGGGCTTTGTTTAGGCACAAAAAGAGTTCTCACTGGAGAGAGAAAACACTTTTTAGAGAACAAGATATATCGTTGAGGGTAGAGGCTAAAACAGGTCAGAGCTGATGCTAGTCTAGATTTAAATAAAACAACGACTATGTACGTAAGCTTTGCTGCCTTCAGATGACAAAAGGGAATATAATTTTATTACATTTAAACCAAAATTTGTGATCTTTGGTATTATGCTTTCAAGTATGTTTTTATTCACCCTATGCCTGAAGCTTATAAAATGCAGGAACATGGAGGTTTTCCTGCCTGCAATAATGGACACACTAAAGACGAACATGACAAACAGAATGTTTTTATTTGTGTCTTCAGTTCTGCAAGGAGTTCTGCACCAAAGAACATAAACAATGAAAGCCAGAGCATTTCTTACCTCTCAAAACAGACCCTGAAGTCTTTAATGAGCATCTAAAATTCCAGAATATTAGATTTTTTTTTTTTTCTTTTCCCATAGGTCTGCTGATAGGAGAAGTGCAGAAAATCTGACTTGCGAAGTGCAACTATCCTGTTCTGCTATGTAATCACATTTATACTGGAGCTATAGACTGGTTTTGTTCCTCATTTCCTTTATCCTTCCCAAGCTGCACAGCCTGGCTTTTAAACTGCCTTTTCACTGCTGAGTTCAGAAATATACAACAGGAAATTTCAACTGCATATTTACACAGAAAAAAAGTGGAAAGCATGGGAGAGCCAAAAAGTGTTTTGAGTCTTTTCATGGTGTGCTCAAAGACACAAGTGGAGAAGAAAGCCAAAATAGATATGCTATCTAATTGCTAAATATTTACTTAATGCAATCATCATTTATTGAGGAAGAACAAGAGTCCAAATATTTATGACAGATGATAGCATTAGTTACTATAGATGGGGTTTAACACTAATTTGGGGGAAGAAGACTGCTACGACAGATAAAGATTAGTTTACATTATTCGAACTGATTATGCCCTTAATTTTCCACAAAAACGCAGTTCTAAATCCACCACAGAATTAAACAGCTCTTCCTCTGAGCTAGCCCCTTCCTTTAGACCTTCTTCTGCCTGTTTCATTTATGGATGCAATGCCTGAATGCATGGTCCACCATTCAACGTGTGTCATTCTGATGTAAATGACAAAAGACAGGGTAATACATTCTTTCCTCTTCTCTACCATTAGAGGCATGCCAAAAGGGCAGAAAGAATTACTTTGTTCAGTTTTATCCCCACAACCACCTATAAGCCTGAAAACCACTCTGCACAGAGATGGAGCAAGTAGGAACAGCAATGGGAGAGGATACCTCTCATTTCTGGGCACCTGACGGGCTTCGGTCAGAAATCCATGCAGGCAATTAAAACATCATCCTCTGAAAGGAGCTGAATGTTCCTTGAGGTTTTGAAATTATATTTTTGCAATCTATGGAGGTCTTGACTGGGAAGGGGAAATTGGAGTAGGTGGGCTACTTGCAACACAAGGATACAATACATACATACAACAGGGAAAATGAACGAAAGCTACCAGAATCTGCTCAGAGTGGCTGCAGGAATTAGTGAACATGAAAATTAGTGTATGCCTAGAAAACACAACTTTTTTCCCATCTAATGGATCTAATTTATATGAAGTGTATTCAAAACATCACTTAAGGTTATTACCACATCTCTGAAATCATTTCATTCAACTGACTAACTGAAACACTTTATGTACCTTTTATTAATGCATAAACATGATTAACTTGGACTTTACTCATCTGAAATATTAAAATGTTCAAAGAAGCATAAAACCAGAAAATTACTGGACATTTCCTGGTTGTTGCTGAGTGAGACAGGCAGGTAGAATGAACCATAACCAACCTGTGACCCTTCCCTTCAATATTAATGCCACTAATGAGATCCGATGTCAATCAGAAACCCCATCAAAACAGCATGATCACTTGCCATCAGTCCCTTAGGACAAAATAACAATCTGAAAATTGAATAGGAAAGAAGCATTTTGTTAAAGATTGTCTCGGCAAAGTGACTGCCTTTATATTCAGCTTACACAACTAATGTTGCATCTCCTTTGGGTTGACTACAGTCAAGATTAAATTCAGATCTAACATGAGGTACATACTGCTATACAGTCACCTCCAGCTGAGATTCCATGCAGCGTTGTTAGAAATACATTATTTTTTTCAAAGATGCAGTGTGAAAGCAATGTTTTAATGCTCTAATACAACCGAAACTTCTCTTTCCTTTCCCAGTAATATTTTCCAACACTGTGGCAACATGAATTACATAAAACCTCTCTGGGCCAGAAAAGAGTGCTTGAAGAATAAGCAGTAAAAACTCAAGAATTCTGCTTCAGATCATTAAAAGAAACAAAAAGATTTTTTTTTTTCTGAATAGCTGAACTAGGTAAAGAAAGACAAATGACACAGCAGGAGAAAGGAAAAAAATTTAAGTAAAAGAGATTATTTCAAATAATCTGAAGACAAATAAGGTAGAGTAAACTAAAGTTTATACTAGTATTAATGGGGCCATGATACGGCTACAAGTAGGTCTGCACTGTCCCATCTGGATGGACTGTGTTTACACTGTTTCCACTTCTGTAGGCTTTTAACTGGCTCCCTGTTTGATTGCATGGAATTGCTTTTTGATTTACTGTTGCTTCAGTTCTTGCATGGTTTCCATTACATGATATACTCATACCTATAAGAAAACTGTTCATCAGCAGATCACATGGATTTGTTAGTTGGCTACAAAGGTTCTTTTTTAATAAAATAAATATGTGTAAATTATGGATGCTGCTTTGTTGCTGCAGAACTGTTCAGACAGGACACACTTATACCCTTTCAAGTTGCTAGAAAGAGCACACCCTGTGGTGAACTGAGAGGGGAGCACAGCAGACACAAAGACTCAGTTTCCCCAGGCACACTGAGCTAGGGCTACCCCTCATGCAAGCAGGGTGTAAGCAGACAAGGTGTCTCTCATTGATACCCCTAGCAGTGGGGTAGAAATGGTAGTCACTTGAAGGAGTCAGAGACTCAGCACAGCCCTGTCTCAACCACTCTATCAATATCTACAAGAAGAGTGCAGAGAATAGCAGGTGCCTAAACCTGTTTGTACGGCAAGAGATGTGAGGGGAGCGTTTCTCCTGCCTGTTGACAGCATGGCTGAGATCTCCTTGCAGCACACATCCTCTGAATTCTGTCCAAGCATTGCAGCATTGTCTTTGCAGCACAGACTTTGCTTTAAAAGTCATCTTCTGGCACTCAATTTGCAGAATAGCTGGCTGTTTGGCACCCTCCTCACCAGATGTTATCTTGTAAACTCAATGAACAGATGTCTATTCCATTCTCACAATAAAAGAATAATCACAGTTATCGCTTAATTCTGTGATTCAAAGTTAACGATATTTAAGATTTATAAATATGCAACAGAAGCTTGTTAATTCTGTAACTGTACTGAAAAAAAGGCACGTAGCTCAGGAATGAAACAAATATTTCATAAATATGCCTAACAATAAGGATTTAATTTATTAGCAGTTTTGGCAGAACAACTGCAAAGAAGATTGCAGTTGTGAAGCACGTTTGTCATTTGACAAAGGGGAGGCTGTTACTCAATGTAATAACAATACTAGGTTTATTTTCTTTTAACTATTCAAAAAATACCTGCCTGAAAAATACTCTGGATCAGACTGTTTGCTTCTAATCTCAAGGTGGATTTCACACCATACTTAAGAGACCAGACACCAAGGAGCACTGCATCACAGATCCTGTTATATTTATGAGGCCAGTTACAGCTTCACAGTAATTAGAAGTTTCATGGAAGGAGTTCTCAGACCCTTGTTTCATAGATGGATGACTAGGGCACTTCATATGCCTTTTTTGACTCTTCCACCGTGGCTACTTCAATCCCAATTGTGATAGATGGGAAAAACTAGACATCAAAACAGCAGAAGGTTAAATTAATCATAAATCATTGCACTCTATCAATTTATGCATTTATCCTACTCTGCGCATCTAAAGTTGAATGAAGTGTCTGGAGGTTTTTGGTTGAGCAAATTGAAGTAACAAAAACTATTTCCTAAATAAAATATAAGCACTTTCAAGAGGTCATAAATAAAAGTCCGGCAAGACGAGTTTCCATCTCAAAAGGAGCAGAAAATTGCTTCCTTCAGACCTACAATCAAATGCGCCTATAAGTGAAATTATGCCTATTGAAACAGAAAGACAGAGCGCTGCAAAATGTGATAATCCTGCAAGTTAAAAAGGTTTTATATCATAACCACTGCTGTCACTACAAGGTTAGCAAGACAATTTATATAAACCACACCATCTTGTTCATCATCCCTCAACATCATATTCGTTCAAGACCAGTCCCTGGTTTTACTTCCCATTAAATCAAATGTTGGAGATCAGTTATCAATTATGCCAATTTTAAAGAATTTACCATTCCCTCAAACTCATGTATTTCCCTTCCTTACTTTTGGCAACTTCTCTTTTGTGGAGAAACAATAATATAAAGCAGACAGTGAAACATTCATCCTGACTATTAAAGTTCCGAGAACAACTACAAGAAAGAGCCAAGATTTTTTTAAAACTATGTTTTAATTATTTCCTAAGAAAACCTCAAAGTATCAGGCACAGTAGTAGAAAACAGCTGGCAAGAGATGGTACATATAAGAAAATCTAGAATGATACACAATGATATTGGTCTAACATCTTGAACCCAAACTGTGTAATATTTGCCATTTTTTAACACCCCATAGATGACACTAATTTGCTCTGGAAGGTAAAGATAAGGGCAAGTGGTGAAGTACTGGTGTAAGACCTGAAGCCATGTTAAAACTGGGAAGAACCAAGGATCAACAGGAGCAGATGTGTACAGTGAAACAATTGCTGCTGAAGACCATGATCCACATTTCATAATTTTTTTCATTTGGTTTTTTTTTATTAATTTAATTAGGACTTACTCCAGTCTACTCCCATGGGTTCAACGTCTGAGGATAGGACACCCAAGCTGAACTTCAGGAGCTTATTTTTCAGTTTAATTACATCTGAAAGGAATCAAAGTCATCTTCTGTGTGTACAAATGCATGGTAAGTAGAGACAATGAGGAGATTTGCTTCAAAAACACCCTCATGTTCCTACACCACCAATATAGATGCACTTTTTGTAGCTCAGAACCTAAGCAATTCAATAGCAGGTAAAATTGAAAACACAAACTGGAGAGTGCTGGACATGTGGAAAAAGCCAACAATCATGACTTTGTACACAGGGTGATGAAGTATGCAGTAGGCTATTATCAGGCACAAATGAGGTTTCAGAGTCACAACAGTCAGCCCTTTAAACAGCTCAGCTCATTACTCATGAAAGTGAATGTTCTGGGTTTTGCTGGGATAGAGTTAATTTTCTTCACAGCAGCTGGTACGGGGCTGTGTTTTGGATTTGTGACCAAAAGTGTGTTGATAACACAGAGATGTGTTCGTTACAGCTGAGCAGGGCTGACACTGAGTCAGGGCCTTTTCTGCCTCTCATCCCACCCCAACAGAGAGAGGCTGGGGGCATGCAAGGAGCTGGGAGGGGACACAGCCACAACAGCTGATCACAACTGACCAAAGGGTTATTCCAGACCATATGGCATCATGCTCAGCATATAAAGCTGGGGGAAGAAGGAGGAAGGAGGAGGACACTCAGAGTTATGGTGTTTGTTTTCCCAAGTCACCATTAGGTACGATGGAGCCCTGCTTTCCTGGAGATGACTGAACACCTGCCCGCCCATGGGAAGTGGTGAATGAAATCCCTATTACTTTGCTTTTGTGTGTGGCTTTGGCTTTACCTATACCTATTAAAGTCAACCTGTGAGGTTTCCCACCTTACTCTTACAATTCTCTTTCCCATCCCACCAGGGGAAAGTGAGTGAGCAGCTGTGTAGTGTCTAGATGCCATCTGGGGTTGAACCAGGACAATAAATCAAATCACTAGGAAAGGAAGGGAAAACAAACAGAAATATCATTCTCTCATTGCAGAAGTTTCAGCCTTATCTCCTGGTTTCTGTACCCAAAAAAGACATGGAAAAATTTCCTAGACCAATAGGAGGGTGGCAAGTACACTCAATGGCATGGAGCAGCTTCCAGGTGAAAATAACTACACAGAGTTATTTTCAGCCTGGGAAAGCAATGACTAAGGATGGAATGTGACAGACATTCATAGAATCATCAGAGGAATGAAGAGGGTGGAAAGGAATCTGTTCATCCTATCTGAAGATACAGAGAAGAACAGGGGCATATCACATGAAACTAGCATGCTACAGAAGCAGCAAAAAGATGTTGTTCATACAGCACATCATTAAATTGTGTGCAAGTGCTTGCCATGGGAAGCTGTAAATGCGAGAAGTTTACATGCTCTGAAAAGCTGACTGGACCAATTCATAGGAATGATAACCTGTCAAGGGCTATCACCTCTGGCTCAGCTAGTCTTTGAGCAATGAAGCGCAGCAATACAAAGTATTTTTTGGAAATAGCTATACCTGCCTGTCCTCCTGTACTCTTTCCTAGGCTTTAATTTCAGAGCTGAAGACCGAGTATTGTGTTAGAACGACTTTTGATCTGACCCAGTGTGACTGCTCCTGCATTACTCTTTCAGTCACTAGTCAATGGGAATAATGTAATAAATCAAAAATCTGAAGTTGATTCTGAACTGGAAAAAAAAAAAAGCTGACTCAACAAATTTGATTTATTTTTATTTATTCTGGAACATGATATTGGAGACTTAGACTTATAACCCAAATTTGTGCTGGGAAAAGAGTTTACACGTCACAGTCCTACACAAAGATGATGGAAAACTGTAAACGTAACATAAAGTCTGAAGTTGACTTTTAGCTTTCAGAATTATTATTCCTCAAAGTATTTATTCCTGCCCAATGAAATTTCCTAGCAAATGATCATGTTTTTAGCATACTAAGACCAATTTCATTAAAATTTCAAATACATGATGGAAAAAGAAATATGTCAGCAAAGCGCGTCAGTTATTAATGACAAACTCTAAATTATGGTAGGCTGAACACTCAGCAGGCTGGAGGATTTGACTGTAGTGTTTTCAGTCTGTCTTACAGAATTGCACATTTTGCAGTTTGGACAATATTTATTATACTTCAGAGAGCACAACCAAATACTTTTACAAAAGCAAACATTTAATAGTATTTACTCCATTTCCTTCCTTCCTTCCTCCCTTCCTCCCTTCCTTCCTTCCTTCCTTCCTTCCTTCCTTCCTTCCCCTATTCCTTTCTCCTGTCAAAGGTGTACTTGGGAACAGTTTGCAAAAGTCCTGGTTTTCTCCCACCTCTTGAAACCCACATGGTAATTATCCTAATCTAAAATTATCCAGTTTTGCAACGTGCCCATTTACAGCTTAAAAAAAAAAAAAAAAGACAAATGGATGAGTTATTACAAAAAAAAATTAGGTCCCTACATTTTGTGAACTGTGATTTTTTTCCTATTTATAATGGAGCCCAAAATGCTGTGTTATGTTGGCTGAGTGTCACTAATGCTAGTAACTATTGCTCCCAGCTGTTTTTTCTTTAAATACAGGATGCAGTTGAAATAAGATCTCTCTACCACCACTGGGCTTCCCTGGTTTTGAGGGGGAATCAGGCATGTCCTGATTAACTGTGACCGTGATTACTTTATTCAACAAGCCCTGTACACGAAGCAGCAACACACAACCAAAAATTGATGACTGCATCTTGATGAAAGTAGTTATTTCATGTAAATTGGGACCTCCTGGGAATTTTTTCCCCACCTTGTTTAACCATTACCACTAACTCAAACTCCAGTTTCATGGAGCTGTTATGAACAAGCAGTTAATAAGGCAGCTGTCTATGGCTTCAGCCACTCTATGGAAACTAAGATATCATTTTGAAGGTGATGACATAATTCACAAGGAAATGGTGACTAATCCATCTTACAAACTAGGACACTTCAGACTATGAGTAAAAATTCACATTATTCATTTGATCCAATTATTGTTCCAGGTATCATTCTACAGCAGAGACTTCAATTTTATTTGTTTTTTTCGATCTTCAATTTAATCTTTGTAGGAGGAAAAAAAAGGAAAAGATGGAAAAAAACCCAAATCAGAGGTGCAGATAGACTTCGGTCTTGGATTACCACTGGGCTATGAATGCTGCTGTGGCAGAGGTTTCTGGCCCCAAAGGTATCTTGTGCCACAGTGAAGTCCCTTCCTTACTCCCTGAGGTATTCCTTGGGCAGAGCCTCTGCAGGGGAGGGCACTTGCCCTGCTCATTGTAGCTTGCCTATGAAAATTACTATTATTTTATCTTCAGCATCCCTCCTACGACTGAGTCAGTGAAAAGAAATGGTTTGGGTCCAAAATATGCTTGCAATGACACTGTATCAGTGACCTAATTGGCTTTTCACCTCAAGGCAAGAGCTGAGGTCTGTGGGGGAAAGGATCTCACTGCTCACTGGCCAAGAAGCAGCTGGCCATTCCTAACCCGGAGGGCATGAAAGCTTCAAATGATGGTGAATTAAGCACAGGTTAGTTTGGGAACTGTAATCAAACGCAAGCAGGTTGCAACTGAGGGTTTGGAAGTCTGGGCTGACAAAGCCCCAGGAACGTGCAGTGCTATACATACAGCACATATATGGACGGAGATAAAATGAGAGCTACATGTTAAGCACTCAGAGGTTTGTTTCAACCCTCACATTATAGGGTGGGAGTGCCTTACACGGAGTGTTACTCTTCAGTGCCATGACTTCATGAATTCTGCAGTGAGACAGACTTACATCCTAAACTTTGGTACACCCCAATGTACTCCGGCAAACTGGAAATCTGATATTACTCAGGCTTCCTTTGTCACCCAGGCTCCTCTACCACGGTTACACTTTTCTATGAGGCATTAAAAGGAGTCTCCTGAAGAAAGTAAACTGAAGGTCTGAACTGATCACTGTACCCCTTTGGAACAACAAATCCTGTACTTACTTCAAGGCTGGAAATGATATCTCAGGCACAATCAAGAGTAAAGTATGAAAACTGAAAGAACTCTTTCAACACAGACGTTGCCCCAGCTTTTACTAAGCATCCAGCTGCAGAGGGTTCATTGTTAGCACATAGGTATTCTTAAATATACTGGCTTTTTAAATTTCACAAAAAATGGATTTGGAGTTTTGTTCACATCAAAAGAATTATAACAAAGAAACAGGAGACTGAATTTATGATTAAGAAAAGCAGACACATTCATTTTCTTTTCCAAAGCAAAGCGCCATAGGAAAACCAGACTACGGCTGCTGAAGGCATTCAGTGATGAAGAGTTTAGATTAGCATGCAAACAATAAAATGTTTGACTACATAAAAGATAACCTGAGTACCAGGACTATATTTTATGCAAAAACTAGTTATAAAACTGCTGCATAAACGATCCCCATAGGGATAATTTAGGAAAAAATAATCTGAGATATTTACGTACCTGACAAACACTTCAGACTCTGGGAGATTTTTCTGCTGTTTATATGCCAATCATCTAAGCCTACAATGCTTGGCTGTGATATCCAAAGTCAGGCTGACCATAGCTGCCAGCCCTGACACTGGGAACAGCCTGGCTATGCGAGAAGGGCTAATCAGCCCAGGTGGAATATCACACTAAAGCAGCCTCCCAGCGCCGTGGCTGGTGTGTTCACACAGCTCAGGTGTTACTGCAGCCTGCCACAGAGACACATCCTAGGGTGATAAAGCTAACAGGACAGCTGGCTCCAGACCACCTACATTAACATTTCATATGAGCAATGGTCCCTAAACCCATTGCGAAATGGTTGGAGCCCAAAGGATGCATCCTCCTCACCTTTGCTTTTTGTGCCCTGCACCTCTCTAAAGATATTGCTTCCACCTTGTCAGCCTCCCCACTTTTGCACATCTCCCCAGTGAAATACCATGTCCTACCTTGTTCCTACATCCTTGGTCCAGAGGTCCTGCCAGCACAGTGGAATACGCAGAACAGCTGGAAGCCTCTTCTTCATACTAGAAGCGTCACGTGTGCCAGAGCATTGCACATTGGTCCTGTGCCTATTTATTCCATTTTCTTACCTTGCAGTGCTGGCAATACACTTCTCTTGCATTTTGGGCAGCAGCACTAACACTGAATAATCAGCAAAAGAGACACATTGTAAGAGCTTATGAGCCACATGCATTTTACAAGCTGGAGTTTGGCCATCATCATCATAAAATGAAAATAGACCAGGTGTAGAAAAGTCTGCAAAAATCAGTTTGGAGAGAGCTTTTTTTTCTTCAAGGGAGATTAGAGGAGCTTAGCTTGTTTAGTCTAGCAAAATGAAATGAAAGAGCTAAGGAGAAAGGTAAAAGAGGATGTGTTTGCTCTCTATTAAATATTAATTAATACTCTATTAATTATTAATAAAGAACTATTCATGATAAAAGGTAATGGTGTCACAAAACAAATGGATAAAGGTTGCTCGTGAATATATTTAGGCTAGGAATGCAAATAAAGTTCCTAGCCATTAATTGGGTCTGGAATCAGCCTTCCAATGGGAAAAGTGGAAGGAAACAAAAAGTGGACCTCAAACACTTCTAAAATGATGCCTCTGTCAAGAGACTGTATGTTACTGAATTCCATGCGCCAAGAGAGGGTTCAAGCCCTCGAGCCCAAATCTGTTCTTTCATCTCACTTCTGAAAGAAGATGCTAAGCACTAGTTTTCAACGTCCTTTTCTAAATCTTGGGCAAAGAGAAAATCAGTGTTTTCTAAATACAGGGGAAAATACCCATAGTCTCAGAGGGTTTTGATAAGTGCTACTTGTATTTTACATGATGAAGTCCACTCACACTGTGAGGTGGAATGAAACCGCTATGTGGCCACCTGCCCTGCTGCCAGATGTTTATGGCACTTCTCAGCTACCACCTCGGCCTGTGCTTAAACTAGAAGACTCCGAAGTTCATCTTCAGTATCTAAAAGTGCACAGTTCTCCTAAGAACCCCCTCAAATACATGGACCCATCACCAGAAGCATAAAAAGAGACATATGATTACAGTGGCAGTGGGGGATGCTCCAAATGAAGTTTTCAAGACAATATTGTGTAAATCTGAACCGTAGTACTACACTGATGAGCTTGCCTATTGAAAGATATAGGTCAGTGCTCTGTCATAAACAACTGATCTCTTTAATACAGAGGTGGCATTGAATATTTACACAAAATATATCCATTACAAAAAGTTGTTTACTGATAGGAGTCATCCAGCAAGGAGTAAGGCTTTAGTGTGAATGGTGGGGCAAATGCACTGGGGAATGTCATCACATCACAATATAAGCTTTTACTTCTGTTCTTTGTTGGCAGAGCATTTAAATTCTATGTGAAAAGCAAAAGAGAGAATACAGAAGTCAAAGACATTTGAAATAGAATGGGAAGTACGCCAGAATGATAAAAACAAAAAGAGATCAATAAGAAAAGTCAAGTTTTCAGCAATAATTTTAAAGAAGAGTGTTAAAAAAATAAATGTGGGTATAGACACATGCGAAATGGACTGTAGTAGTTTAAGGAATGTAAGGGAACTTTAAAGACTGAATCTTAGACTTAATCCCATTTAGAAAAAATATTTCTAATACCCATTTCATAAACCTCTTAGAAGTTTTAGTACAGTTCCTAGTGAGAAAAGAATCCACAGAATGAGCCAATATGTGGCATTTATGTAACAGCATATTCAAAAGTCTCCCATAGTCAGAGAGAGCCTTGCAATCATGGCTACTCCATGCCCAGCAAGTGGTTCTTTCAAAGCAGGGTTCAGGTGCACCATTCCACAGTCAAGAATAATTTGCTCACATCCTCCTGCCCCTTCTGTTGCATTTGCTTTCTGGTTCAGCAAGTGACTACAGGTCATACATAAAACTTAAATGTAATAAACCAACAAATCCCAGGTTACTCACATAAATCCCTTGGTCTTCCATTGCTATGATTTAAATTCAGTTGCTATGACTTAAACTCCACTTTCAGTGTACTCGAGTAGCCAAAAGAATTTCCACATTTCTTCCCCCCATTAAAATAGGTTCTTCTATCTTTTCTTTGTTCTATAGGCATAAAAAATAGTTACACAGGGTCACCAGCCAGGATTAGCATGGTATTAGTCTTGTCTGTGGAAGCAGAACTGTCAGTCTCTCAGTCTCCTGGCACTGTGCCCTGGTGAGCAGCAACAGCTGTGACTGGAAGTTTTATGGGATAACCAATGAACACTAGTAGGTAAGAAAGACAAATTGAAAAAAAACCTGCAGAAAACCAAAACCTCACAATGCTAGAAAATGCACAAACTACTCAATTTTCACCATTTTCAGGAGGTTTTGTTTGTTCGTTTGTTTACATTTATTATGTGTATAGGTCCTATAGGAGTATTACCTGCTATAAATAAGGAAAAACTAACCCCTGCTTCTAAATCAGCATTTCTGTACTGGGATTTCTGACCAAAAAATATGATGGGTATACAAAATATTATATATTTTGTATATACAAAATATACAATACAGAAAATTGCTAAACTCTGCTTACAAACCTGTTCCCCACAGAAACCACAGATGTGTATTGAGATGGGCAGATTCAGCAGGCAGGATAGGAATCCAGAGGTCTGTAGAGTCTCCATATATTCTATGAATTATACTTACATAAGACTGTCTAGTGAAGTGTATTAGAATAAATGCCTTAACCCTATCAATACTCACCTCTGTTGAAGTTTGATTTCTGGTTACACAGAACTGGAATTTTTTTACCTTCTGAAGAAAAGTGGTGTCATGACAGCCACTACTAGGGGGTGTGCAACTAGTGCTGCAACTATCGATAGATTTTGTTTCTTCATTTTAGTTATCATCCTTCAGATGCCTGATGGTGATTTACTGTCAAGGCACTCAGAAACTAATAAGATGATCATGTCCTACCCTCACTTACATAGTTACCATCACTGGGAATGAATTGAGAAATGAAAGAGAAAAGGGGAAAAGAATGATAAAGGGAGAAGGCCCTGATTTTCTGAGGAGCTGAGCACCTTGCAATGCCATGTGTGACAGACCAGAAGCAGAGGCAGCACACCAGATCAGCATCTACCTAAAACTGAAAAGGACAATTTAGATACTTGCCAGATATTTCTGACAGCCTACAGAAGGAACATTCGTCTCTGTTATTGACAAACCGTAAGATAAACTGCAATACTGGATCAAGAAGAGTTTCCAGTCAGGAATGAATGTAATTGCAAACCAGCTACTGTTTGTTTTTAAATGACTAAAATACCAAAGTAATCTCAGGAACTCCTCCGGAAAATGGGATTTATAATGGAAAATATTTGCTGAAAAAGCAAAAGTGAGAGTATAGTTTGCCTTCCCATTTGTCTCTTATGGTGCTTGACAAATTGACACACAATTGTTAATTATGGGCACTGAGTGCCACATGATTATGAATAAAATATTCCAGCTGATCGGAGCATAAGTCTAATGGCATTTCCAGGAAATTAAGTAGCATTCTTACAGATACTGAAGCCTACAAATTTCAAATCATGACATAATTAAATTTCTCAAGCAGATATTCTAAATGTTCTTAATTTTTACTTAGCATTTAACCATATCGCAACCTGAGAGTGTTCCCTAGAGAAATGTTGTGGATGCAGGCTTTAACAGCAACCGTGGGACACAAATCTGCAGATCACTGAAAATTATGCAGAAGAATGTAATCTTGCACATTTATTTGTGCAGGGTGTTTTCTCTAAAACAGAGAAAAAAGTCAGTTTTCACTTTAGAGGTGTCAAAAAAATGTGAAAATACCTAATAGACTTGTGATGAGGCTGCTTTAAGCACACAGTAGCCAGAAGCGGAGAAGCCGACACACAATGATTATTTTTTCTCCTTACTAAAACCTGTGGGAAGGTGTCCCCAACCTCCTCTTCCTCATCAGTGCTGGAATGGACTTGTGTCCTTTCCCTGGACAGGTCCAGTCCCTGTGCTGGCACCATCTGCTCACAGGCAGGATCAGGATGGAGAGGGTCACCTACAGGCATAGTGCCCAGTGAGGAGGCAGCTCATTGGCACCACTTTTTCCATCTCCACCTCCTCTGCAGTCTTCTCTATGGTTAAGGAGCAGCACAGATTAAAAGACAGTTCAGATCCATTATATACACAAAGACATACATTTTTTTCATAGGTTGGGAACAAGCTTCAGAAGACAAATACTGTGGCATTATTGGGGGAGTGTAACAGGCAAAGCATGTCAGAAAGGAAAACAGTGATTAAACACCAAGTATACCAAAAAATAAAATTTGTATTGTAACCTCAAATGAAAAGTGTCTTCTGAAGTGAAAACCCAAAATTTAAAAAAAAAAAATTGTAATTTTGTCAGAGATTTATTTCCTCAACACGACGTCTTGCTTGTGTCAAGTAATAGGAATACACACTGTGTTTTCATGCGTTAATTGGAAACTAAATATTTTATAAATCTACATAATTTTCTCATCTCTGGAAGGTCCTAGTTGTTCCTTCAGCTTTGGAATGTCAGTCCGAACACATCAATTCAACGGGTGAACCAGAATACAGTACAGACAAAACAGTGTTATGGAACGTCTATGGCTTGGAAAGCCACTTAGAATTCGGAATTTTTTAGTTCCTTACTCAAGAACAGGGATAACCCCACCTGCAGATTTCAGAGGAGGATTGCACACATTTTTTAGTGACCACTGGACCCTCTAGATCTAAGAAGTACAAGCAAGGATCACCGTTCCTTCAGCAAAGTGCACACCGGCTTCCTTGTCTGGTGTTGCTCAGCTCTGAAAAGTAAGTGACTCTGCTAACAAAACATTTTTGAAGAGAACAAACACAGATAAGCTACTTAGCACAATCAAGGGTCTTCTATTCAGCGCAGGAGATGTTTCTAGTTCAGGCTGAAGATACAATTCAGCAGTGTTAAGATAAGCTTCTGAACAGAGACAAATATTTCAATATTCAACTGTAGAAAATGCTCCTTGTGGGTCCTGAACTCACTTTGCCTTGAGACAGCTGCAAAGGATCCTCATCAGGTTCCCCTTGCACTGAGAGCCACCAACAAAACTGATCAGCTGTGGCCTCAATGGCTTGATCTTGCTAAAGCACAAAGATTGTCAGTGCACACTGAGAGATGCCAGGAGACGGTGAGATTGTTAGAATGACTGGAAAGCCTTCAAAATAAACCAGAGAGGCACAAAGCTACCTCTACTCTACACCTTTCTCCTTCCATGGAGGCTTCATCTCTGTCAAAGTATTGATAAAGCACTTCACTACTCAGCATCACATTCTCAGGTGCTCGGCACCTCCAAGTACAGGTTTTCGAAAAGATCGGTTCCTCTCTCATTGCATTTTCCACATTAAAGTAGCATCTTTTAACACAGCAGAGCACTCCACAGCTCCCTCGTCACTATTTATAGAGAGGATTTCTGGGTAGCTGAGCCTTCTCTTTCACATCCTATTGAAACCCCCAGGCATGCGCTCAGGGCTGGGGCTGGAATCTGAACCTTTCTGGAAGATGCCTCCTGCTGTGACCCCTGAGCATATTTGAAAACAGGCAAATAATCAGGTGTCTCCTCATCAGAGCCAATGAAACCACTGCCATCTATTCCAGTGGAGGTAAGATATGGAAGGCAAACGATTTTAACAGCTATCTGCAACCAGTTTTGACATACAGTGTAAAGCACTGGATATATTATAGTCTATACTGCTTAGCTTCTGTAACACCCTACTAACAGAGCTTGAGGAAACGGTTAATGTCTAGGAGGAGAACATCAGAAGGAGAATGTGCAAAACGGATACAAGCAGGGAGGAGAAGGGGGAAGGAGCCTGGCAGGGGGACTTGGCATAGAAAGGGGAGAAGGATGAAGGAAAGAGAGCAAATGAATGAAAAGTGGGTGAAAACATACTACTGAACATCAGAACATGCAGTTTGGTTAATAGTTCAGAAAAATGATACAATCTTAATATTTTTGGGTTTTTTCCCCCTGCTGTTTGAGAACCTGAACTACTGAAATAAATAGGCTTGTAAAAACACTTGTTCATCCTGCAGCCAGTTCAGCTCACTGTATGGCTCACTGATCCAGGGTGACAAAGGCAAGTGTTAATGAGCAGTTTGCAAAATACAGTGTCAACTTGTGAGCACAGGTTCAGAGGGCACCAGGCTCCAGAATGACATGGACGCTGCTTGACCAGCTGGCCAATGGGCAATTCCACTCTGTCCTGTATCAAGAAGAATTTAATTATGGTACCTTTAATCCATTAAATTAACTTTCTTGGAGTCAGATTTTCTAATCTTCAGATATTTTTAAAGGCATCTACTCAGTTGAAGGAATTCTCAGCATGAAATACAAATATTTATAAGCAGAAGTCATGCTGTCTCCATGTTGCAGTTCATTTTTCACTGCAATTTTTACAAACTGTGAGAAACATTTTATCTATTTGCAGCTAACTCAGAGGCTTTTTTTTTTTTTCTATAGCCAGTTCAACATAATTCCATTTTCTCTCATCCTACAGGGCTGAATTGAAACAAAATCCATCACTCCTCCACCTGCTGCAAGAGTAAAGAAAAAAGTTCTCCAAAAATCCATCAATCCTCAGCCCACTTCCAAGGAGAGAGTTCTGTGATTCTTGTTCAATATGAGTGATCTCTTGATTTGGAGTTTGCAGACCCCTTTTTCCCCCAGCTAACTTTCCCCCAGCTGTTAGCCGGAGCTTCTCAGCGCTAGCCTGCACAGCAGACCCTCAGGGTCTGAAGCCAAGGTGAAGCCTCCCTTTTAGTTAAGCCCTCCTGGTCTGTCATGTAGACATGAGAGAAATAATTGCTCTGTGTGCAGAGGAAATTCAGCAAATTGAAAGTGAAATAGCTGAAGCGCGGGTGGAAAAAAGAAAAAAGACATTTACAGAAGAGAATTTCAGTTTTCTCTCCAACCTACTGGGTAAAATATCTCTTAGTAAGTTCGTTTTTACATTTCAGGCTGTTTCCCCCTAAGGTTAACTATGTCCTTCCCACGTGAGACACTGCCTTGGTGTCTCATGTACCTGTTTTCTCGTATTGCAGCCCAGGCTGCCTCCAATGAACATCTATCACCACGGGATCCGCAAGCTTTTTGGTCTATCATGGGAAACGGCGTTTATGAAAGACACTGTGGCTTTCTACCATGAAAGTGTCTACAGCACTACATACAGTAAAATTATGACTTCTATAAAGAAGGGGGAAAAAAATAACCCAGACAGGATATGAGGAACATCTGTTTATATGAACACCCTTAGGATCAGCACTCTGAGCATGAGAACCGTCAATATATAGCAGACAAAAAGCACTCAGAGCGCACACGAAGAAATAAGACTTGAAAGGTAACATTTTAAAATAAATTGTTTCTTCTCAGATCTGAATTAAACCCAGATGATTACTTTAAGTTAATATAGCAACATCATGGAAAAGTGATTTATCCTTTAATTGCCATAATATTATCATTTACAAAAAGCACATATGACTGGCAAATCCGATTTTGTGTACATCCTGAACAAGTCAATTAGCACCAACACTATCTCCTGCAATCACTCTCTAGCCAATTGCTTCCCATCATTTTTTTTCATAGAAATCGTCTGTACTCATAGTTCGTAATGAAGCAGGTAACTAGTTTTGCATTTCAGTAATTCAGTTCCTTCAGCTAGAAAAGTTTACACATTTCAGTTCACCCAATCTTCTGCTGATTTATTTCCATGCACATCAAAATATAAATTTTACTAAACCATGTTTATTGCTATGAGAATAGGCACTTAATATGCACATGGCATTTAGACATGAGTGAAAATTATAACACTGTTTACAGACAGTATCAATAAAACCCTCTTGTTTTTAACTTTAAAACTGCTGTAAAGCAGTGATCATAACTGCTAAGATGGCTAAATCTCTACTAAAAATTGCCAAAATAACTAACTTTATTCACATATTTGTCTAAAGTGGGGAAATAAACTTATTTTGACTAATTTTTTTTTATTTTGCTCTTTCTTTCCAGTATGATTCCCCAAATCTTTAAAAATAATTCTGTGCCTGGAATTCTAAAATGAATCTGCAGAAGTCTTATAGAAAATACATTTTGATTTTTGCACATTAATTTATCCCAGAGGTCAGTAATTCCTATTCAGGAAGAAGACTGAAACCAGTACCACATATCCAATTAAAAGAGCAAAACCAATATGTTTGAATATCTAGTTGTATACGGGATTAAAGTTCATGAGAAATTCAGCAGTCACATTTGTTTATTTATGTCTCCATGTGTCAAACTCTGAAAAACAAACAGTACTGCTGAAATTATGATCTGTTCACAGATAAATGACAAAGAAGAAATGAGGCCAACCTAATAAATTATTTGTTCACTGCATACAATTGACCCTCTTCTGCCATGTCCTCAAGCAAATATCCAATCGCTTTTAGTCCACAGAACAGCTGTTGCACTGCCTCCTGGCTGTGTGCAGGAAGTTTGTTTAAATAAGGAGCAAGAATTAAGGACAAATTTCAAAACGAGTGGGAAAAAAGTTACTACCCTACTCTTTAAAGAATTTTGGACTCATTTTATTAAACTACAATATATCACTTTTTCTTTGCATGGTGAATCTTCAATTTATGAAGTGCCCCATTTAGCATTGTTATGAAAATAGACTTCATGGCTTTTAATTGGTTTCCTTATCAGTTCCCGAAAAACAGTTTTTAATAAACTAGGAATGGACTAACTCATTCTGCTAATTTCAAATCCATGCTCCGCAGAGTAGAACTCAGATATAATGTGGCTTCTTTTGGCTTAGGCAGGAATGAGGAATAGAGAAGGGAGGGACAAAAAATAAAAAGATACTAAAAGAAAAGAATTCTTACCAAAAATACAAACTCCTACAAAGGGGATAAAACTGCACCACCTTCTTCATCCAGAACAACCTCTCAGAGACATTTGGAATTGTGGCTGTATTCCTAGAGGATGCAAGACCACAGGCAGAGCTGGGGATTTGTGGGCAGCTCCTCAGCTCTGGTGGGGTGTGTGTGGGGAAGCACAGATGGAATCTGACTGAAAGGGACCAGCAGAGACGAGAGATGTTTGGGTTAGCTCAGTCCCTGCCATCATGTGCATTGCACCAGCAGGGCGATGCCTCTGCCCTGGAATGTGCTGGAGAGGGAAGTGCAGCCATTCATGCAGGCTGGAACAATCTTGGGCAGGGATGGTGGTTTGCTCCTTGCAATTGTGTCACATTTACTTCATGTCCTGCCCACACTCTGCTGTGTCAGTAAGGAGGGAAATGCAGCTCTCTGCTGTTTTTCCTCCTGAGACACAAGTAATTTCTGGAGAACAAGACCTCTGTACTCACTATACTGGATCATGTGCCTTGAATTACACACCTGCTCTCAGCATTTTGGAGAGAACCAGTGACTAAAACCACAAGGATCCAGGCTTTTCTGAGTCTTACCTTGTGTAATTCAAGCCTGTCAGCAGGATCTGTGTCTGCATTCACATTCAGTCTCTATGCAATCAGCTGCGTAATGGCCAAGTTCTGCTTTCAATGCCTCAATGAATGACGTATTTATTATCTGCGCCCAGGCGCACAGGGTTTTGTCTGGGAGAGGAGATGGCAGTGGGGAGCAGAGCTTGCTGAGTGTGATTTTTAAAAGCCTTTACAACAACTGTAGCACAGTGGCATGGTCCTGGCTCCAAGCATGCAGTGACTACCCTGGATGGGTCTGGCCTGCAGGAGCTGCAATGCTGCAAACCTGGGCCTTTAGCATGGACCCCCCGTGCTGCCCAGGCATGACAATAAATGGCTTTTTCTGAAGCAATTATCCATGTCCTTTTTGTTAATTCAAAAAAATCGCATCAAAATACAACAGATTTCTAAATACATAGGAAAGGTCCCACTCTGCCAGCCCTTGCACCTCAGGGTGTTATTGTGTCTCCCTGGGACTATATGGCATTTGCTAACACAGTTTGGGGCCCTTGTTAGCATAGTTTCAGTTTTACACACTAATTTCAACTCTGTTTTTAAAGTATGGAATAGAAGTTCCAGCCTTTCCTTAACAAGGCATTAAACCAGTTTGATACTTGACCATTTGGTAAATCCGTGATGCTGGAATAGATATTCTGGTAGATAAAAGCCCCATGGTTATTATTAATAAGAAGTTTCTGGGCTCTATACTCTTCGACATAATTGGCTGGCTCATGAGCATGGACTCAAAGACAAGGATTTTTTGCAATCTGGCAGTCTCCTGGGTTTTGCAGGTGTTTTTTGGTTTGGTTTGGTTTAAGTCATGCTTGGCTTTTAATGCTTATACTTGTTTCCTTTAGCTTGGAAAATGGCCTTCCACTAAGGGCATACTGCCACATCTATTCAGAGTGCCTGCACTGGGTTCACTTTCTTGAGAGAGTTAGATTGCTCTGAAAAGTCACCTTTATTGTCCTTATGGCAGACCCCAAAAGACATGTAGACAGAAGGGAAAGAGATGTGAAAAACTGTTTGTTTCATCTCAGAATATACCTACAGCAGATTCCTACTCCATTTCTGGCTTCTTTAGACTAACTAAAGGCTACAGGGTAATGCAACATGGATACCCTTAGGAGAGACTGCCCTGCAAGAGGCACTGAGGAGATTCCCACAGCAGTGGTGTTTGAGGCACAGCCGAATGGACACACCATGCCAAGTCCTGCTGGGACTCCAGCTAGCAAAGAACAGGTAATGTACTGGTGTAATTTCAAAGATACTTTTGGGCTCAGTTCCAGCAGACACCAATGAACTCCCCCAGAGCAACTCAAAATTGAGACAGCACATCAGTTTCCAAACAGAACTTACCCTCTCTTTCCATTTTTTCTTGTTAACAAAATATCAAACCCAATCAAAATATCAAAAGCAGTACAACAAACACACATTTTACCAAAAGCAGCATAGCAACTAAATGACATAATCCAGTCATCAAAATGTGTGCATGTGTAAGCCAACCATATACAATTGTTTTTGCTAGCTTGCTAAACAAAATGGCATAGGACAAGTCTAGCAGAATGCAATTTAATTCTTCTCTTACATGTAAAGCTGTCAGAGTTTAAGAAAAATAATCCCATGTGATGACATCTGACTCTTCTATTTGAAAGAATACATTACAAAGAATTTATCAGACTTCATCCTGGATTTGATTTAAGTTTCATTTTCCTTCTTTTTCTTTAAGACTTAGGACAAAACCAAATGCTGCTGAGTCTTAGCTTTAAAAAAAATTAAAATGTCAGGGTTGAGAGTGAAGCCCACATCTATTGCAAAGCTGCAGAACTGTAGGGCAGAAAAGAAATGTAAAAAAGCAATGCAGAAACAATATATTGAAGCAGAAACACCAAATATCTCCCTAAAACACCACCCCCCAAAAGAGCTTATGTCTCTTTGTTTATAAAGCAGAAAGCCCTGCCTTGGCTACATGTGAATTTCATTACAATCCATTTATGTTATCAGCTGAAATTGCATCAGCCCGGCAGAATGCATAGTTCAGGGATTAGGAACGGGTTTAATTGTGTTTCTTATATGACAGATACTCTGGCAAGTATCAATGAGAAAATTTGTTTGGTGTCCTCTATCTAGTTTTCACTGACATGTATCATAGAAACAGGTCATGGATAAAGAACTGAACAACCAGGAGATCTGGTTATCACTGCATGTGAGAAGGAATTTCCCTGAACAAGATTTCCACATGTTGCTGACCAGTAATGGAAAATACGTACTGCATCATCCACACTGGACTAGAGCATACAAATGACAAACTATGCATTACTAGGATTTCTGTACTTCAGTAAAAATCTCCCAGTCAGCATCATGAAAAGATGGTTCATCCAAGGCACTAGCCTTAAAATCAGATGACATCTGTGATCCCACCCACCACTGCAAACATCCTCTCCCCTAAGTCACCAACAAATGTTACTAGTGTCACAGCAGATTAAATTGAGCTTAAATGTCACAGGCGACATTTCTCATGCTGCTGCATTCCTCTGCTCCAACTGATTTTTTTTTCCACTTGCTCACTTTAAAAGGTATTAGAGCACAAGCTTTATTGCAGCTCCCTAGAAACTGTAGTTAAAGTACCAAGGTTAATTCAAAGTTTTCAGACTTCTTTGAAAAACAATGCATGGCAGATGTCACAAAGAATTTCTAAACTCTGATTTTCCCTGTGAGTAAGCCACTATCTTATTCATATATCTCAAGTTTCTACCTTAGTAAGAATCCTCATGTTTAGCAGGTGCGTCACATATGTGCAGAACATAAAATAATTCCTATGTCACTGTAAACAACACCAAGTATTAACCTTGAGGCTGTATTTATGGTCTTTCGTTGTTCCTTAAGAGAGGCAGCTTTTGCCTGTGAGAGGAGGATCATGATTTCAGCTGGCGTGGTGGGTAAAGCTCAGCCCTGTGCATCTTGAAGCCAAATTACTTCAAGTCATTTGCAGAGCTCCCGCTTCGATGCAGGCAGGCTTGCGCCTCCCCCCAAAGCACTGTGCTGCTCGTACGAAAATGCCCCAAATGGGCCTCAGGAAAGGGCATGCGACAGATTTTAATGAGATAAGTGACTTGGAAAGAAGGCTTGGAGCTAAATTACAGCTACTGGGAAACAGTGCCTATGTTATACTGTGCTTCCTCTCCGCCTGCCTCCCAATCTAACATCCTGAAGGACTGAGATCAGTTTTTCCACCTTTGGCAATGTTTTTGGTAGATTTTTTTGTTTGCCTTGGGGAGATGAGGTTGTCTGGGCTTTGCTTTTTGATTTCCTGCATACAGTTATTCAACTGGACAAATTCTGTCTTCTTCCAGAATTTGAAAACATACCAAATTTTTCAGTTTCCTTCAGCTTTTACCAGTGTCAAGCTAGTGACTTCAGTATCAAGAGGAAGGAATGCAGGAAACAATGAGATCCGAGAAGCTGCCAAACCCTAGGAATTGGAAACTTCAAGTACTCATGTGCACAGGGGCCAAAGAGCTCAAAGGAAAAAAGGGAAAAAAAAAAGGAAAGGAACAATTTCTTAGAGCTTAGAAGCTTCTGCCCTCAACAGGTGTGGAGCACATAAGCAAAAGAGTAGTGAAATCCAGTGGCAGCCACAGCCAAACTCATAATAGCCCGTTTGACTACAGCCAGCCCACATCAAAGCCCATGTCACTGCACCTTCCTTCACTGCTTCTGGTGCTGAGCTGTCTGGAGGGAAACTTCTTCAGGCTGATCCCCACCAACTGCAGTACTGCAGTCAGAGCCCTGCCTGCTGTGTGGATGTACCAAAGGTTTTCCAGATTCCTTCCAATTAACATATCTCAGACGCACTGCTCACTCCCAGTCCTGCTGTTAAATTCTTATCTGGGCTCTCATCGCCTCATGTCTCAATTACTCCAACATCCTTTTCCTGGCCACTGACAAACTCATTCGTGCCCTGATGGTGTATTGATCCACAATGCTGCTGCAGAGATCATTCTCCAGCCTGGCTTTCTTTTCACTCATCTTCCTGCCTCCTTTTCCTTGTCATATCAAACAATCAACTGGCCTTCGCTTTCAAGGACTCTTCCACCTTATTGCTCATTTTATTCAGCATCCAAAGGTCAACTCTCACAACTGAACAGTCCACAGTCCCTGCTTCTACTCATTACTTGCCAACTTTGTAGTGTCTCTTGAGACTCTTCATCACATTTGTGAGAAAGTCTCTGTAAAACACTACTTTGTTGCAGCCCTTCAACCTCTCCCCAGAAATACCTTCTGGCCAAAAAAATCTTGCCAACAGACACTCTTAAGCTGGGCTCTGGTGTCTGTCCGTGATGTCCTTTTGTTAAGGCTAATTTTACAAGAAAGGACATGCTACAACATCAGAAACTTAGAGAAACACCATGAAGTCTCTTCCCAAAGTAACCAGGAACAGATTGAGATATGCTGACCCACAACATTTAATCTCAAAATGTAGCTCTTTCAGATGGCTACAAACTTTTCTTTGTCCGTTTGTGCAGCATCTACCAGCTTCTTTTCCTTGTCTGGGGCTGAGATCCCATAGTAATGCAGCAGACAACATCCAACAGGTCTCTGATGAGTTGTTACACAAGAAGCTAATACAGGAACTAATCAGCCATGAATGAATGAAGGATAATGTCACAGATGAAAAATGGGCAGGACACAGGAAAAAAGGAATAATGTTTAATTGATAGCTTCCATCTTGGAAAAAAAATTATTAACAGTTCCTTTGAGATTTCCTCTTGTCTTATGACATTTCATAAATATATGACAGACGAGAAAAGCATGTGTGTGGGGAGGATTGCAAGATAGTGAGAGCTGCAGATAACTTTTATTCATCAGCTGAGAGTTTGAGAAAAACTTTAGAGAGACCTAAACTAAGGTAGCATATTAAAACCAGAAATTTCAAGCAACACATACTGGAGGACACAGTGCGTGCCAACACACATTACATGGTCAAGCACTAAGTGGGTCAGCTTTCAGACCAAGGAAAGTGGTTGTTCCCCTCTATTCAGCCCTCATGAGGTCACATCTGGGATGACGTGTCCAGCTTTGAGCCTCACAGTACAAGAAAGATATTCAGTGAGTACAGTAGAAAGCGACTGTGACAGCAGGAGGTGGAGCACTTAGCACACAAGGAGAGGCTGAAGGGGCTGGGTTAGAGCAAGGGTGAAGCCACACCCTTCTTGCAGTCCACAGCGAAAAGGCAAAAGCCAGCAACCACAAGTTGTACCAAGGGAAATTACAGCTGGACATACAGAAAATTTTCTCTCTAATGAGAGTGATGCAGCACTGGCATAAGGGCCTAGAAGGGCTGTGGAATCACCATTCTTGGAGAGTTTCAGAATTCAATGGGACATTGCCCTTAGAGACCTAAACTAATTTTGAAGCTGTCTCTGCTTTACTGCAGCACTGGACGTGATCCTCAAGACATTCTTTCTCTCCACACCAGGCCAGAGAGGTAAATGTAAACCCCCATCATACAGAATTAAGATGAAAAGATTAAAAAATGCCTTGGATAGGTAAGTCTGAAGCGTTCAACTGTTTTGTTTCTTGGACCATGTCCAGTTCTGGGCTCCCCAGAGACATGGACTTGCTGGAGTGTGTCCAGAAAAAGGCCAGAAAGATGATGAAGGGAATGGAGCATCTAGCTTGTGAGGAGAGCTGGGATTTTTCAGTGTAGAGAAGAGTAGGCTCAAGGGGATCTTATATCCATGTGTATAAATATCTGAGTCAGGTAAAGAAAACAGAGCCAGACTCTTCTTAGTGGCACCCAGAAATAGGATGAGAAGCAAAGGGCAAAGACTGAAACATAGGAAATTCTACCTGAAATGAAACCACACCTTTTTACTATATGGGTGGTTGAACACTGGCATAGGTAGCTCAGAGAGGTCATAAAGTCTTCATCCTTGGAGCAATTCAAAACCTGACTGGACACAGCCCTGTTATGAGTAGAGCGGCTGGACTACGTGATCTCAGAGGTGCTTCCAGCCTTTACTAGATTCTGTGATTTTGTGACTGTATTAATCAGATAATGAAACTGTGAAGATTATATGACTAAAAGGTATTTTGAAACAGGAATATACGAAACCTTATTCTTCTGAGGTTTGCAATTAAACGTAATGGGAAATTTCTTAATTCCATTCTGACTTGCTTCACCCTTTTCCTCAGCTACTTTTCCAGCCAGTTTAGAACTCAAGGACACCCAATTTATGTGTCAGTTCCTGTGTTCCTACAAAAGTCCCTTCCTTTGCCCCTCTAAAGACAGTTGTCTGAGGTTCAGCCTGGGCAGGCAGACATCTGTGATTCAGAAAAATTTCCCACCAGCAGGATTCCCAAAGATGTGGACAACATAATAACAGAGAACCTTTCATGGCCCATTCACAGTCATGCAGCTTTCTGCCTTCCCCTTCCCTGTCACAGCAACCACTCACATGGAAAAACAGCATTCAAAGAATATAAGTTCAAATAAATACACAGCTGCAGATTCAAGGTCAGAATAGGGTTCTCTGCCACCTCTCCATCCTCTCCTACAACATTCTTCATTCACCACAAAAAAACCATGGCAAGATTAAACATGTCTGAGTTAGTAGATTATGATAGGAAATGCTGTCTTATCTTCCACTTTTCAGCAACACACATAACAAATTGTCTGGCAGCTATTCACTCATTCACTCTCTCTGTAAATAGCTATTCAGCAAAACTTGATGGAGCTGTACAAGTCACCAAAGTCTTACTGAGGTTTTCTGCACACAACTGCCCGGCTGGAAAATCAGAGTCTCAAGGGCAAATTGCACGCGGGTAGGGAGAGGCTGGTGGGCCCTCCTAAAGATCTGATGAGTTTTGGCCAAGTAAAATTCACCTGCTTGCTTGGTGCATGTGTTTTCGTTATGGCTATGTCGCCTTAGGTGACTGGGGAATCTGCACTGCTGACACAGAAACCAGCTCTGCATCTCCTGCACCGCTGTGCGGCAGAACAGGTCAGGACTGCGCCGAGGGAGGGATGTGCAGCTCCTCTCGTAAAACCCTGGCTCTGATCCAGTCCTGCAAAAGCTCCTTGACCATCGCTGGGAATGCTGACACCCCCTGAGACTGACAGAAAAAACTGCGTTTTTCTGGCTTTCATACAGAGGAGTAATTTGTCCCAAAGCCCAGAACCTAGAGCAATCCCTGGTGTATTTGGTTCGATTAGAGAATGTGTTAATTATGGTAATAATGCAACTAATATGGCTTAGAGAAGCAAGTCTCAAATGGTGCTTATGATTTCCTGCTTTTCCTTTGCATGCTGCCCAAACAGAGGGTTGATTAGAAATCAGCATAAATTTAGGTATTTAATTTTTGTTAAGTGACCATTTACATTTCACATGTCTGCAATTTTTTCTCTTTTGTCCAGATAAGCTTTTTGTACCTGAAAAAGGGGATAAGATAATCTGACACCTGCAATTTTCTGTGTTTACTGAAGCTTTTCAGGCTGCACCCTAATTACACATATTTTCTAATTATGAAATCAAAACTTGGGAAAAGACCTCTTATGATAGGGTAGAAAAAACAAATGGATGCCTAAAGTTATCTGTCACTTTTTAAAATAATAGAGTTGTTCCCTCCTTCTTAAATCACTGTCATGTGCTGCTGACCCAAAAGTGACATCTACTGTCTTTTCTGCCTGTGAACCTCACCTTCAATAAACATTTTTTTTGTCAAGTTTTTTCTCACTTTTCCGCTCTCATCTGCTTTTCTATGTAGCCAGAGGAAGAGGCAGAAGACAGTTATTATACTTATGGCAGGGAGAAAGAAATTGTGTGTGTATTCACTGCCAGCAAACACAAAGCCCCATTGTAGACAGAACAGGACCACAAAAAGATCTCATCCTAGAAAATGAGGCATTGTCATCGTGATCCCTTACATTTCCCTGTGAGGCTGGGACTTGGAAAACATGCAATTGACACTATGTTTCCTGGTGGCTGAAAGCGTAAGAACTGACAAAAAACCAACAGGAATTTAGAATTAATGTCCATGCAGTGCAAGGGTGCAAAAAGATGGTAAGAATGAGAAAAAGAGCAATCTAGACTCCCAGCAAAGGGTAACCCCCCCAGCAGAACAATATATTTTTTACGCACCGACATCCATTGGCTTCCTCCTTTTTCTCCTATAAATCTTGCCAACCACCCTGACCCACTGAGACCTTTGATGGAAATACAGTAATTTAATTCCGACGTAATCCATTCTTTAATGATAGAGCATGCAGGAAAAGCTTACATGGGCTTGCCTGTACATGTAATTAGTAGATCAGAAGAATAAAACAATTAATTTCTCTCTGACCAGTTCAAGGAGATAATGTTTATTTAATCCAAATTAAAATGTTTCTTATTTATTTATTTTATTACTTCTTCTAGCCCAAACCCTGGTATATGATTAGAGCTGGGCAAGAAGCAGTATTCATATCCCACATAAGCATGCTAATTAGAAGAGAACCAAAGGAATCTGCATTGGGGTGAAATTACTGATTTCAATCATTCAATTTTTTTGCAAAGAACCTTTTGTTGAAGTATGCAACCTGCCAGCTGCCATCACACATCTCAGGTGAGTAGTGTGCACCCGAGCACAAATTAGCCATAGTTCCCAGGACAGACACTCATGGGTTGTGACCAGAAATTCCACCTTGGATTAAATAGGTCTTTCCACAATGGAAAGCAGCTGGTATGTTTTCCCACTTCTTTTTCCTTTCCTCTGAGGAAAACATCTGTTTCTAACGAATTGAGAGGCGAATGAAGCTCCCATCTGGCCAAGAGGACTGGGCAGCTGTGATTATGTCACACAGCATGAGACTGTTCCCCTCACTGGGCAGTGCTGAATGGGAATGCAGAAGCAGACAAAGTCCTTCTGGAACATCATAGATACATGTCAAAACTGATGGCAGTGAGGATTTTCTCTGACGAGAAACTTATTCCTCACAATGACCAGCTCTAAAAGTCATCTCTAAATGCTAAGAGATAAAACGGTGCAGTTGGGAGTTACAGTCTCTTCACCTTGCATGAATACTAAATTTGTTCTTCTTCCAGGAAAAAGAGGAGAAAAAAAATACCATGCCGTATCAGCGATTAAAGTATTATGTTGGGAATCTGTGCTACACATTCCAGGAATTTTAGAACTGGTGTGAATGGCAGGCAAGAAACAAGAGAGATAACGATTTTAAAGGCAGAACATTGTTTAAAAAAAATTAATACATAGCATATCTGAATGCAAGAAGGCTTAGCCAATGCTTCACATGGAAAGCCCCACTGAAGGTGAAATGCAAAGAAATATCTTTTAGTCATTTTGGGCAGCTGTTGACAGGTAAGATTTCCTGTAAAAGGGATGACAACATTGACCTTTAGAAAATTATCACCAGATAGCAGAACAAAGCTTTTCTCTGTTTATCCTCGGGGGACTAGGAGCTGCACACGGACAGGATGCCAAAACAAGACAAAAAATGCTTGGTATTTTTCAGCGTGCTGGGGAGCTACATGCACCCTGAGACAATCAAATTTGAAATAAAGCTCTAGGAACACGGAAATAACATGCTCATGAAATGTCCTGATTTCAGCAGTCTGGGCAGAACCCTGCCTATAGAAAGGGCTCCATTAATTCCTGTTAATGGAGTTGCCTCTCTCCAAAGGTGATTTTCAGGCAGACTGAAAAATTAAAAGGGAGACTTGTCCCCTGACACCAGGAACCTTTGCCGACTGCACACAAAGAAACAAGGAGAGAAGTGTCCTAAAATTACACCCTGTGGCAACCTCTTTTAACAGCAGGAAGGCAGGCATATGGATTTCAGGAGAAATTGTTTTAATTACTTGTACAGACTCTATGGATGAATTAACAATTTCTTGTTACACCATCTGTAGCTCCAGAAATCCTCATGGCCTTTAAGATGCAGACTCTGAAGGAACATCAGCCAAGCATCCCCTACCAGCAGGGAACAGTGAAGTCCCAACTCAGACGGGGAGGGTAAAAGGACTTCCATCTTCTGACACCCAGCTACCTGACTATTGAAAGGAAAAAAGTCCTTAAAAGCATTCTCATTTTACTATCTTGCCCCTTTTCTTTGTAAAGTACATAGAATGTACTTCTAAAGAGTAAGAACTCCCTTTCCTTTTTCATTCCATTTGATGAGAGGCTTGTCTAAACCTGCCCTTTACAGAAGCATGGCAGAGACTAGTTGCTGTGTGCACTGCTACCAGTGACCCCTTGTGGAAGCAGATTATCTTCTTCTGGTTCATAAATCTACCTGTCAACCCTACCTGGAGAGCGGACAACTCATCAGTATGGATTACCAAAACCACTTGCTGCAGAAATAAAGCTACAGCAAGATAGATTAAAAAATAAAACAAAGATTCCCCTTGGGATGTGACAATTCCTTAACCTCAGCCTCAGAAAAAAGTACAACCTTGAAATGTAGAACAGTGATCTGTAGAACCAGATGCTTAGAAGAGAAACATAGAAAAATGGCAAAGGAGCTTCAGCAATGATGCTTGATCCAATCTGGTTCGGAGCACAGGTTTACTTTATGGCTCATATTTATCACAGCCAACAAAGCTGAAACTGTACATTCCAAGGTTGCATCTATATTTCAAATTACAAATCCCTGTGGTTAGGGGATTTAAAATTCCACCATAAAATCTAGGTCAATGTGATCACAGGCCAAGGGCACTTTTCTTCCTTTAATATAATAATGAAATATTTTGCTTATGACATTGGTGACTTATAAGTGGATTTAAAATAAGAACCTCAGAAAGAAGAAAAAAAAACAACTCAACAAACCACTCAGGAGTGATTTCCAATGTCATCTACACATTCAAAACAGCTTACCCAAATGTTTGTTAGAAAAAAACAACTTTGATCCATGATATGGTGCAGTGACTGGCAACAAAGATTATTTATGTCAGGTTAGAAGCCTTTTTAATTTAGCACTTCTTTTTCTTTGGTTCCTGCACAGTGAGTTTTCCCCATTAGAATTCAGAGCACATAGCTCTGTGATTCTCTAACAGAGAAATTCATCTGATCCTGTTCAGGAAGAAGGACAATGACCAATTAAAAAGACAACTCTTCTGGAAGAACAAGAGATCTATGAAGACAAAAGCTGGTCCAGGTATGTGGTCTGGGCATGTCTAGTTGGCCCTGCCTGCCCACATAAAGCAGTCAAGCAGAGAAGCTCCACTCTTACCCTTCTTTTCAAATCACGGGGATGAATCCCTTCTCCCTTCATGCTCAACTTGACATTTCCCCAGCAGTACATGTCCAAAGGTACATAAAAACGAAATTTTAGAGTATTAATTAGCCAAGAATGGCTAAATATATAGCTCCAAGGCTGTCCATGCTATGTCAGCACAAATCCACTGCCTTTATAGGCTTGTTAGCTCATCTGAGTCAGCATTACAGTCTGTATCATTACAGACAATCTCAAATTTCCTGACTTTTTCGGCTGTGTGATAATGTTGATATAAACTTAAAGGAACTGTTACTTCTCTTTCTGAAACCCTTTTTCTCCTTGGATTGCAGGATTCTGAATCACAGGGAAGAGAAGGCGTATTTCTCAGTTGTCTAAGAGAAAATGACACCTGAGGCCAGCCTGATGTATGCAGGGACATCTTCTGTTATATCCAAAGGGAAGTATATTGCTCAGAAGGCTGATATATTTCAAGTTTAGCTTAATAAAACTAAGACATTGCTTAATAAAACTAAAGCATAGCTTTTTTCTATACTCTTCCTCTTAAACTTTCAATAAAAGTTTTGAAAAGAGCTTCTCTTTTAAATAAATATTGGTATCATTTAGACTGTTTTCAACATCCTCCAGTGTCATTGTCCATGACTTGCAAGGAACTCCCTAACACCAAGAAATTCATGTCTGGGTTAAGTCTGTTTTGTGGACAGAATTGTTCGCCCTCATTTTAGAGAACTGGAGTAAACTGGGGTTAAACCTCTTACAAGGGACCACATGTCAAAACAACGAACTGAAAAATGCAACCAAATGCTGCTGAGCTCCACTAACTCCTGTTTATATGTTACCAGCATCTCTGCAAAAACCCTAAGCACACATACTCCTGAATGACAGCATTTAATGACTGGTGACCATGCCGAGAGCTGCGACATAAATAAACTTCATTAGGGAAAGTCACAGTGAGAATCAGATGTGCATTGGCTGCTGTGTTACCAGCCCAAAGTATGTTCCTTTCCCCTGTAAAAAAAAGGCCAAAGCATTTTTCTGTTTCACTGAGGAATCAACTACCCAAACTACTTTCATTTACTGGGGGGTTATGCTGTGCACAGATCAGATTGTGATTGCAGACATTTGCCCTGTAGACGTTTGTTTGCTGAACTACATTCAGTAATGATATATTGTTATAGTGGCAAAAAGGTAGGTGCCACCTTCGAGGCTGTTTCCTTTTAAAAAATAAAGGTAATTGAAAAGGCTCACTTAGCATAATTTCATCACCCTTGTTTAATCTCATTTTTAAGTGGCTCACCTTAAATTCAGATCAACCCCAAAATAAAAGGCCTCTGGCAGAGATGTTTGTAATGCATTTCACACAAAAGAAGGAACATATAAGCCAACAATAGCAAAACAGAGCTCAACAGGATGCCTTTGCTTCGAAAATTTCATCCCTAATGCACACTGATGCACTTTTATCTACAGTCATCTTTTTTAAGGGATCCAATCTTAAAAAGCCTTCCTCTTACATACAGCCTGACAAGCTCATTGAAAAAAGCCTCTGAATATAAAGACACCTTATGAGCAGAAGTTTTGAAGACGGGGTGTTTATATGTACGAGCTCAAACTATAAGTACAGCGGTACTCATCTGATTTATCTTAACTCCTCTGCCTCCACTACCCAAACAGGACAACCAGGTATGTGAGGGGATGGACACCCACACACCAGCACATCTCAGACTCAGAATTTCCCCCTCAGGGGCCACTGCTGGATAGCTTTATTGGCATCTAGCAGTACTTTGCACCAACATGAGCAGGGCGTCTCATGCATTGAGGAACACCACCACGTGAGCACAGCTATGAGAAAGCAGCTCCATGTGGGGATGCTGAGCACCCTAACTGAGATCCACACTATCAGGGATTAAGGTCAGTAAGCAATGCATTAAAGCCAGTGCTGCCAGCCCCATGGGCCAAATGTCCAGTCTAAAAGCCTTCATGGCTGCCTGAGTCCATTTAAAATAAAAGAAGTAAGCAAAGAAAAACAACCATTTTTTCGTTTACAAGGGAAATGAAGTAATCTCTCCATGTCACTTCTGAATGGCAGAGAACAAACTCATTTTACCCGAATGTGAGCAGCACCTCCAGACTTCCCTACGGCTCTCTCCCCATTACTTACAGCATATAAAAAGGGCAATTTAACTGAAGGAGTTTATATTTCCGGCTTTTTTCAGCATTGTTTCCAGAAACTAGCAGATGTCGGTTAATGATCTTTAGACATTAGATCATAAACCACACTCATTTCAAACACTGCAATCTGAGTGATTATTTGTATATCATTAAGCAACATTCTCAGAACAAGCTCAGTATATTTCCTTATTCTTTCATTTAAATATTCCTTATTGTTTCATTTAAATACAAAAATATTGGATAACCTTTTCTTTTATATTTTTAAATTTACGGACTACGGGCAAGGTTCTTACCTTCCTTTCATTCCCTCTTCTCAGCAAAGCAATATATAAACACAGTGTCATTACAAAGTGCAACATTTCTTCAGCTTCACAACACACCGACACAAAGCAGATGACATTTATCCACACTGAAGCTCTGGATGTGCATTAGAACTGAATCTTATGAGTTTCCTTCTTCACAGAGTTAAACAGCACATTGGTCTTCACAAGGGGAATTCTATGTTTTAAACTCCAGAAGTAGAATAAGATTGTTTATTTGAAAGTGAAGATAGATGGGCTTGAATCAAACTAGAGTGAGTGTACCTGGGTGTGCATATATTTAGTAAGCAAAGAAACTGTCTGTATTTTCAAACATACAGAATTGGCATAGCTACATAAATAGATATATGTATGGAGAGAGCAAGTCTAACATGCACCTACGCATGCATATCTACCTGTATATGCCCAGCTATGCATAGATATTTATAACTGCATATACATACAACATGTGTTAAACAGTATAATACATATTAAGACATACACATATACAAAGCAATGTTCTCTTCCAAACCATTAATTCAGATTCAGTTTTATCTAAATATCTACTGGAAATATTAGCTAGGCCTCTGATTCACTAGAACTACACTTTAAAAAATTAATTACATAATATATGCTGAAAAATGCCTAGATACATGACAGATAAATTACTTTCATTTGAACACATGTAGTGTACGAAAGAAATTAATTTAATAAACATTGTGGTTCTCATCCTCCAAAAGCATATGTAAGTCCCAGTGAGTTCAGTTGTAATAACTAAAATTATTCATGGGCAAAAGAGTTTGCAGATCAAGGCTATATAAGCGATTTGGTTGTTACATTATGTTAATTTTTGGATCTACTATTTCACCATAAAATCTGACAAGGCAGAGTCATTTATGAGACATAAATATAAAGAATTGAATTATAGGGAGTCCTCTACATACATAACAAGATCAATTATTAATTAACATTCAGAGATGAAGATATGTTGCCGTAGAGAAATTATTTAAGGGTGTCTATTGACAATGCTGGTCATGGGCTGGGATCCTTTCCATTCCCTCCATATGGGCCACGGTGATTTAAACACAGCACCTGGATACAACCTATCTCCTCACACTTGCTGCGAAGGGGATCCCCCTTCCCCTTGCCCCCCCCACCAGTGTTACAGCCAGTTACTGTGGCCAAGCCACACAGCACATTATCCTGCTTAAGGGAAGATATAATCTCACCCTCTGACTGCTGCTGTAATTCAGGTGCAGAACTACCTTTCTGCTGATCAGATCCTGTGCTGGTGCAGCCAGCAGAGCTCTGCTGTACAGATCTACACCTGTAAAAGACCCACCTCCTACAGGCAAATTATATCCAGACCAGCAGCAACCTGGCTGGACCTGTAGGATAGACCTCAGCTAATTCAGATGATCTAAAGAATTGGGATTGAGTTTGAGCATGCTACCCAGACTTTCTCAGCAACATGTTCTTTCCTTTGGGGACTCACAGGGGGTAACTCATCCCACGTACCACATCAGTATGGGTTCATCTCACTGAACTGTGGGCACCTCCCTCTGAGCTAGTCACTCACAGCTCCCTTCACTGTTAACAGACAGAAACACTTTTAGGGTGTGATGAATCTGATTTATTTTGCCTGTCTATTTAAAGCTGAGATGATTCTTGTCCTAGAAATGCCTGTTTGTCTTCACTGACTATGCAGGGTGACTAGCTCTCATGTGGGTGACAAAAGTCCTCTCACCTATGTGACAGCTTCACTAGCAGCAGTGCTCACACTTAGCAAAATAAAACCCGAGTACCAAATGCTAACTAAAAACAAACCTTGAACAGACTAATACATACATATTTCAAGATACAGGTTTTAATGCAAGGCAACATTAATACTCTTCTACTCTGTGCTTTCTGGCCAGAGTTTCAGGAGTATGTAATTGCACAGGAACAAGTGACATTTATGAACAGCAGCAAAACCTGCTTTGTGCTCTGTTTTCAGCAGTCTTTACTGGAGGAAATTTTTTAAAGGACTACAAAAAACCAATTTCTCATAATCTTCCCCCCACAGGCAAAGTCTTTCTGATCCTGAAATAGCCAGAAATTAGCTCTAACTGTGAAGCATAAAAATTAACATGCCTCTACTAATGTGTTTTCACTAACTGTTCTAAGTTTGCAACACAAGTCTACAGATGCCCCAACAGGGCAAAATGGGACAAAACAGGATGCCCCGACAGGATTAAATACAGGAAACTGTTTTTTGTAATGCTGTATCCACAGCCTTAAGCAGCCCATTGGAGACACTAATCCACAGCTGATCAGGTCACCTTCACCTCCATTTGGCTTTATTTTGCTGAACCCTTAAAAGCCTTGTCCCATATTTTCCATGGAACTGTTCCCTATTCCCTTTCAGCATTTGTAGTTAACACAGAAATAATGCATTTTCCTAGGTGGTTAAAAAAACTACGAAAGGAATCAGCTCCAGATGGGTTACAAAATTGATGCCTTCACCACCACCTTGCAGGCATTAACATTAGAAAGCTTTCTCAAGAAAGAGGAGGTTAGAATAGATGACAGAGAATACAGTGGAAAATACCAATGTAGTGTGAGCATAAATGCCATTAATAAATCACAGGGCCAGCACATAACTCCACATAGCAATTCCCAGAAAGATTGTCCTAATCGATAATAAATACATAATTCCTCTGAATTTGCTAATTCGTTTTTGAACAGTATGGAACCACTCCCTAATTTCAAAGCGCTGTCCACTAACTCTTTGTGCTATGTAAAGTACACATTTAGACATGCTGAATTCTCTAATTAGTCTGTAAATACTTGACTTTTACCCACTGCTTTGGTAAGTGTGATAATTGCTAGGGAAAGGCCAAAGCATTTATGGTCAATCAGATGATGAGGAAAGGAATACGGCCCTTTCAGCGAGTAAAATGTAAGGCATTCTGTGGCAAAGCAGAAGCTATTAGCAGGATCAATATTTCTCCTAGTACCTTAATAAATCATTATATCAAAGAACAGTTGCAGGATGAAGAAAACCTCATTCTACCAACAAGGATGCTTCCAAATCAACAAATAAAACATCATTTAAATTACAAAGACCTAATTGGTGTACAAAGGCAAACGGCAAGCAGAGAATACAGCCTCTGATGCTAGGCATGTAAACATTTTAAATCATTAGTGAAGGAAGAAAAGCAGAAAGACAAAGAAACAGCTATGCTAAGAGCTCTCCACGCATAATTTGCAAATTGGTAAATATGCATGAATCCACCACACTGTAGCTGACTGATGGCACCATGTTTGGTGTAGATATCATAAGTGGCAGAAACAGAAGAGCACCTGGAAAACAGGATGGCCTTTGGTATCTTCATTATTGCCCTGAAAAGGAATCCTCTTGCTGTTACTTGCATTGAGGCTTTTTCCTCTTCCCCTCCTTAGCTAGCAAAGAATCAGCTAAGACTTGTAAACATTAGAACAAGAGAAAGGAAGGAATATGCTAAGGGCTACTTTCAAGCAAGGGAAGCTCTCCTCTCAGCAGACATTGCACATCACTGCTTACCCAGATGCTTATACAGCCATCATCACATGTACCCACACAGCTCTCTTAGCCACGCAACACAAGTTAGAGTTTTGTCCAAGAAATGACTGGGGGACCATGATCATGTCCTGCACTGTAGGTAACCCTCCTCGTACACATTTATGGCTGTGAAAAGAAGATAAGGCTCCCAGTGCTGCAAACCTACGTGTTGCTATGGAGCACACTTCTGCACTGCTTGTGAGCAGCCACCAGCACCTTTTTGGAAATACCAACTACAGCACTTTTGTTTTATAGTGTAACCTTTCAATCTAATAGAGAAATTATGTAACCTAGTGGGAAAGAGCCACTAGAGTAACAACCCCGTGGGTTCCACCAGGAGAAAAATGTAATATAATGTTGTAAGCAGTATTTGGGTTTATTCTTTTGTTTCAGTAATCTGGTTGTAGCTCTTTATTGAAGGAATATGACAGAAAAGCAAATGCTTCTCAGTTGTTCAATCACTACTTTTGATTCCTGTCACAACTTTGGAAGCTTGTTCCTAATTTATTCAGAGGCATAATCGTTGCCTTTGTGAAGAAGAATCATCTGTTGAAGGAATTTCATTGTGGAAGTCAAAGTGGGTACTCTTTGGTTCTCCAGTTCATATTTCATAAGTTTCAAATTCCATAGATGTGATACTTTAGAAGGTCAATTGTCGTATGTCTGGAAAGCTGACAAGAAAGTAAACAATGCCAAAGAGGAGAGAAGGAGCATTCTGTTGCTACATAGTATCGCCACACCCCACTTCAAAGCAGCAGACACCTTGCCCACCTATCAAAATTCTCTGGAAAAGCAGAGTTTTGGCCATATGGCAATACACCTTACAGGGTTCTGGCCATCTGCATTTCCACCATATGACCAGTTCTTTGAGTTAAATATATGCATGAAAATGTACAATGCCCAAACTTTTCATGCTCTGAGCTCTCTATAGAGATGTATTTATTTTCTCAAACTGTGATTTACTCTGGAAAGTAAAACGGATCAGTCTCTCCATAAGTAACACCTCAAATCAGTTTGTTGGCTGATCCTTCTGTTGTAGAAAACATATCAATCCTGCTTTACAGAGAATAATACACCAACTTTAGTAGTAAGGAAACTGCTGCAGTTTATACACTTAACTGCTTATAGGCATCCCAAGAGTTCTTCCTTTCTTCCTGGGGAGATCATGTATTCCTCAACTCATCTCATGCCTACTAACACATATCAACATAATTTCTCTGGTAGCATCCCAGGACTATTTAAAAAAGCAATTGGAAATACCTTTTTTGCCTGCATCCCAATGTAATACTTTTTGCTTGGCATGTATCAGCTTTGTGGATTGTAAACCCATCAAGGCAGGGACTACTCCTATTTGTTTATGTCCTTAGTGGCCTAAAGGCATTATCAGCTTTATTCATCAAATTACCAGCAGCTGAGGGGATCATTGTGAGCACGACCCAAACTTTAGCGATCACATCCAACGGGATCACAGGGGGAAGGCTAATGAAGTCCGTGTGCCCTTTCAATTCTATTATCATAAACGTCTTTCTTTTTCCAGTAAAGTAAAAAGACAGACTAGCTCTTCAAATAAATAACCAACAGTGACTGGGATGGTAGTAAATGGATTCAGCAAAGATTCAGGATTTTCTTATTCTAGTCAGCCTGAACAATTAATTAACAGCTTTCTTCTTTGTCATTAATTTTGTTGCCATAGTAGCCTCTCTAAGTGGTTTCTAACAAACAAGGAAGATTTATCTGTCACACTCCAAATCGATCAGAAAATGAATGATTTCACATTCATTTTTGTTTGATAATGATGGGTAAAGCACAGTGAATCATTACAACAGGGTTTTCTGAGAGGTATAACGTGTCTGTTATCTTAAAATGCAATCCTAAAGAACAGGCCCAGAGATTAAAAGTGAAGTGCCAGTCCTATGTAAACAAAATACTGTCTCCATTAAAAAATGACAACAATTTATAAATAATGAATAGAAAAAAGTTTCTAGGGTTTTTTTAACACCAATTAAGCATATTTTGCATGGATATAAACACTTCCATGCACTATTTTTTGCTCCAAATTCACAGCTGGTGAGAAACCATGGAGAAAAACATTGTAAGAGATTTTCCTAAAGAACAGAGTTAAAATTAATTAGTTTAAACAAAGGAATTTTTCTTCTACTTTAGATTATTTGGATTGTAAAGAGAATAGCAATCCACAAGGGAGAAAGCAGGTGGAGGTACATGTCTGCAAACTAAATTCAGACTAAGTTCTGGCCATCATCATGTGCTAGGGGTTTGGACATGTTTAGAGAACTACAGGCTGCAACCTGCAAATTGGATCAATATGTTTCCTGCCTGATAAATTCCAGGAGGGAGATAACGGGTGCATTATTGGAAAAGATTGTTGTTGCCTTTCTTCTGGAGGACAAGGCGACAGATTCTCTTAAAGCGGTAACAGCTCTTTGCTTCTTCACCAAACAATGCCTTGAAAATGAATGTCATTGCAAACCTTGTCCAATCTATAACCTGTCTCAGCTGGAGGGGAGAGTTGGCAACATAGTCAAATTACTCAGATTTCCTTGATTAAGAAGCTACTAATAATCTCAGGGGCAAAATGCTCCAGTCACATCAATCGACTCTTTCCACCCAGAAAACGAAAAAACATGAAGGCAATGGGACTAATGTTCCTCATTATATTTGTCATTTTCTATAGCCAAGCCCAAGTGGCCTTGAATATTTTGTTGTACTATTGATACCCAAAGTAATTGACTCAGCTACAGACCGTAGCATAGTTAAATCTTACTGGGATCAAATTTTTTGTTCTTTATCTCACCTCTTGAAAGACCTAAAGTGAAAATTTTTGGTTGTCTCCCATACTGAACGGGGAATATGAACAACAAAGTACTGGGGACATCATGCAGTCATGAAAGCTGCGATGCCACAAATACAGAATGACATCAAGAACACGCAAAATTTTCAATTTTCTAGTAAAAATGTTTCCATCAGTTTACAAACTCACTTTTTTCATTATTCAGTTTCTCTCCTGGGACAAGCTACCAAACTGTGGAGACAAAACAGGTAGAAATAAGGGGACCAAGGAGCAGGGATTGGCATCTGATAACAGCACTGCACTGAGGGATGTAAAGTTCTCGATGTTGGTGGGCAGCACAGGGCCTTGTTTCTGACCCATTCCCCAGTCCACCCCATAACCCCAGCTGCCTCAGTTCAATCATTTGCCTGGCCATACCCAAAACCATACTAGGGTCATTTAAACAAATCTTTTTAAAAACTGGTTCTTTTAACATGAATCATTTCTCACATCCCACTTACAAAGAATCTGCTGAGCCTTTAAGCTTTGCCGAAGGGAGGGCAACCTCTGGTGATGAGTGTGGAAATGAGAGCTTGAAGGCAGTATGCTTCCAGATCAGATCTGTGTAACACAGTATCAAAATAATATAAAAATGCAGCCTAAGCACAAAGAGCAAGTCTGATTTTCATTCACTGTGGTTATTTTTAACTGAACCTCTACTTGTCCATCTATTACACCTCTCCTGGCAGAACAGGGGCAGTAGCAAATCTGAACCCACTTTTGAGCCAGCATAAAAGCTGGAGAGAAGTCACAAGAGGTAATTTCATTACTGGAAGTTTAATGAAAGCCAGCAGCCGGACGGTGAAGCTGCACACAAATTGCTGCCTGGGGAGAGGGAGGCAGGCAGAGCAGCCAACGTGAGCTGTGCCTGGGCGCAGCCGATGGGCAGGTGCAGGCAGCCCTGCCAGCTGGCACCGACGCGCCGGCGCAGCGCGGGCTGCCCCTCGCCTGCGGGGACCTGAGGGGTAGCCGGGAAACCGAGGTGGGACTTTCAGGGGACATTAATCCATTGAAAGAAGCTTCTCTTCTCACAGAATACATTGTTTCCAAGGATCTGTGGTGCTTAAAATGTTGCAAAGTCTACCATAGCAGGTGCCTGCATGGGGTGTGGGCGATGACACCAGCCTGCTGAGTGAACTGAAGATTGTTCTGCTCTGTGTCGGAGACAACTGGAAGCCATATAAACTCACCAGCAGTGCTGAGGCCAAGTTGACTGCACTGAGTCAGAGCTAATGAACACTGCCAACCAAGGCAATTTATTAGCTTGTACCCAGCATCTTTCTAACTGTGCTACACAGCTTCTGGCTGGCTTGGAAAATGGACAGAGGGAGCACCTCCACAGTGTAGATGTAAACCCTTACCTGTAGGTCTATGGACTCTCACTGAGCATCTGAACCCTGGTAGTCTAAATAATAAACCAAGGATTTCAACTTTGGAAATTCTGCAGAAGGGAGTACAAATGGAGAACTAAGGAAGTAGGAAAGGCATCTGGACCAGCCACAATCTGCTAAATTACAGCTCTCTACTTTGATTTAGGCTCCACAGTCTTAAGCACATCATGCATTCAGTGGTGAGACTGTCAGCAGTCAAGTGAATCTTCAGCACACTCAGTGAAACATCCCCAAAGAAACAAAATGTCATGAAGGACATCCATGTAGACTTGTGGAGATTTTTTTACAACTTTAAGACCTTAAAATACTATATTGCATTTGGCTATCAAACACTGACTTTCTTCTGAAAGCCCATCCTGTTGCACTGCAAGCTGCCTGCTGACTGTATGGCTCTTGACAGAGACAAACTTCCTAGACAGGGGTTCCAACTCACTTCAACCTATAGACAGAGCTACAGAGGTGGAAAAATCAAAGATGCATTAATGGTGGAAGGATTGCAGGAGTGACCATTACAAAATCTGGAGGCAAAGGCTGTCACACTTGGACATGAAAGAACCACGTGAACTCCGCTCTCAGAAAGAAGGCAGGAAAAGGAGGGCCAAACTGGCCCGCTCTTTATTATATATGTTCCTAGAAATCACCGTGGATTGGAGGGAGAAATTACCACCCCTCAATCACTCTGGTCAAAGGAAAGATCCATCAAAGGTCTCCTCCTAAGGAGAATGGAATGCAAACAATAAAGACGGTTAGCAAAACATGGCTGTGTTTACAGAAAGTGCATGAGAACTTTGTTACAAAAATGAAAACATCGAAGAGCTGCAAAATTCAGGGCGACAAAAGGCCTCTAGCATTAAAGGGGGATGTTCCTGGAATGATTATAGAAAGATCAGAGGTTCAAAATGCTTCATGCCCCAGAACAAGAGAACAACCAGATCTCTCTGTATATCTACACTTCATTGGGAACAGATAGTGCATTTGATTGATCTCACTCATGTGTGACAGACACAAGAACCTGGCAGGAGGTGGTGTGCAGAACTTTGGCCAGGATTTCAGAAACATTGCTGAATAGCTCACACACCCCTCCCAAAAAAACCAGCAAAAATAAAGGAATATTGGGCAACGGTATAAGAACTCTATTCACAGAATAAACTATGTCTTTAATCTGTTACTCTGTAATCATCTCCTCTCCCTTCTCCCCTTGTTTCCTTGTTACCTCAAAAGAGTAAAAAAGCTGGGTGAAGAGAGGAACACCCAGGATGTTTTTATGGATTGACAGGAATACAGAACATCACGATTAACTAAAGTGAATTACTGGCCCTAAAACATTAAAGAATGGCATCATGAAGCAATTAAGTCTCCTTTAAGCAAAAGACATTATACCAGTCAATTTTACAAACAGGGTGCCATATTTCAGAGTCAGCCCTCTCCTAGATTTAATATTTGACCTTTGCTTTCAAGATCCTTGGTCCCTCTGAAATGTTTTCTTTTATTCTCTTTGGTGCTGGTTCTTGTTTCAATTAGACCAAGTCAGGTTTTCTCTGAGACTGTAAGAATATGGACATCTGTGTGCTACCTGTCAAGTCCTGTCATAACTACCCTCAACTTGTAAGTCTAGAGCCTCTGTGAAGTCCCGTATTATGAATATTGTCCTCTGTCTTTCAAAGCCCTTCATCTAGTCTGTGTAACATTTCTGTGTACTTTCGTTGGGGGCCGTAAAGGTAGGAAAACCTCCTAAGAAAACCACTAAGTGCAATAGTAAGAAACCACTATTAGCAAGAGGGAGAACAGAATTGGTTTGCCACACATCAGGAGGAAAAGCTATTTGCAGGACCAGTGATGATCAGAGAGCCATAACAGCTAGCCCTGAAGACAAAGGAATGGCAATTCAGCTCATAATAGGAAAAAACAGAGAGAACTCTAGAGATAAGTTAAAATTTTTCAAATTGTCTAGGCCTTACAAATTTCACCCTAGAATATGTAGATCACCGACTGAGAAAATCTTAGAACTGCTGGCAATTAACTTTGAGGGGTGAGGTCAGAAACAGTTAAGTTAGCAAACACTCAGTGGGAAATAACCAAATAGGCTTGTCTTGCTAAGCAAGACCTGAGGTTATCCAGTAGATCACAAGCTTCAAAATAGTCACTGTCACAAATGTATGAATATCAGATTGGAAATATAAAGGAGAATGTTATCTACAAGACACATGAGAGAATTCTCCTTTATAACTTCATTTTTGAAAGACTTCAACCATAACCTTAGGTGAAGTGCTGGATGCCACATTTTAAGGAGGACGTAAGTGACTGACAGTGAGTACTCTTAAAAATTTGACAAAAAAATTGAAGGAACAATTTGTTGATTAATGCAAAGAAGACAAAAATTGGGGAAACATGACAAAACACACTGAAAATTTCAAATATTGTTGCAATAACAAAGGGAATAACCTATTCCTGTTCATTGCAGATAGGAGAGAAGTAACTGACATGTTAAGAAGACAAAAAAAATATTTTTCTAATGGTAAGGAAAATTAGGCATTGGACTGAATTGCCCAGAGAACCTCCATGAGTGGAGGCCCTCAGAAATGGGTCAGCCACAGCTCTAAGTCAGTACTATTGATACAGCTGCAGGGCCCTCAAGCTACTTCCTAATTTTCTAGGGTAGTTCTAGGAAAAAAACCTATGGCTGCTTAGATGAAAAATAAATTTTTTTTTAGTTCTAGGATATTTCGGGCAATAGTATGTATTACCTTTTCCTTGGTTAATTTTTAATAGTGTTCTGAAGGCTCAAAAGTTAAAGAGTAGCTTGACCCAAGATATTCTTTCATCTTTCTACTTTCATTTTTGGTGTTTGAGCAAAGCTGGTCAAGATTTCCTCACATTCTCATAACACTTCTTGAACACAGTATTCAGTGGTCTTTTGGGGTTTTTTTCTGAATGTGGGATCAATGACATTAAGTAGGAGCACATTCTTTCCTGAATGGTTGCCTACAGCCATTTTTGGGTAATTTCTTCCATATAGTCAATGAACTGTATGAAAGTTGACGTGGTTTCTTTTAAGTTTTGCTTTTTGATTCTGGTTAGCTTTTTAACTTGTGGCATCTAGTAGTCACTTTCTCTGTATTTTACATTTTTCTGAAGTGATAATTGATCCTAGAAACCTGAGTCATTCTGGAGCAGTATATCTTGGGACTCTCAATCCCAGAAGTGCTGTATGTGCTACACCTCAGCCTAGAAAGAAGGTTGGAACTTTACCAAAATCAAGACTTTGCCTTACTATTACCTATCCTACTGATTTGAATTTGTTCAGCTTTGAGTTCTCAAGACGAACAAAGCTTGGTCCTTAATTAAGGTGGTGTCAAAGAGTTTTTACAAGGCAGACAAAAAGGAGCTGAATACTTATCACAGGCAGCTTCTAATGCTGATCACATTGTGAATATATTAATTTCAGAATCAAACTCACCATCATTCACAAATTTTGTGGCCAGCAGGATTAGGGTAGTGACCGTCCCCCTGCACGCAGCACTGTTGAGGCCACACCTAAAGCACTGTGTTCAGGTCTGAACCCCTCAGGTGCTGGGGCATGTCCAGAGAAGAGCAAGGAAGATGGTAAAGATTCTAGAGCACAAGTCTTATGGGGAGTGGCTGAGGGAGCTGGGGTTGTTTAGCCTGGAGAAGAGGAGGCTCGGGAGGATTGTATTGCTCCCTACAACTGCATGAAAGGAGGTTGCACTGAGGTGGGGGTCAGACCCTTCTCCCAAGTAACAAGCGACAGGACAAGAGGAAATGGGCTCAAGTTGCACCAGGGGAAGTTTAGTTTGGATATTAGGGGAAATTTCTTCGTTGGAAGAGTTGTCAAGTATTGGAATAGGTTGCCAAGGGAAAGCAGAGGAGCCACCATCCCTGGAGGCATTTAAAACACATGCAGATGTGGTACTTAGGGACATGATTTAGTGGTGGACTCAGCAGTGCTGGCATAAGGGTTGGACTTGATGATTTTAAAGGTCTTTTTCAACGTAAATGATTTTAAGATTCTATGATTTGCTCTCATGTAAACGAATCCAAAAAAATCCTTTAATGTTTACTATTCGAACAGGTAGCCTTTCTTCATACTTTAGCTAAAAAGCAGAAGAAAAGGACATAAACCTGCCAACATTGTGTTGTGCTGTGGTGGAAAAAATAAAGGATTGTTTTTTAACCGTTCATTTTGATTGGTGCTTGGCCATATGAACAGTCCTTGTTTTTTAAGTAGTATCTCTTCAAGTTTCACTGCTGTTTCTGGACACTTGAACAGTAGTGGTGACAGCAGATTTCTCCTCTCAGCTGGAGAAGCTGTTAACTGCCTTTCAGAAGTGAAATCAATTCGTATCTTTCTGTATGTGGCAACAGACTCTCACTGGAGCTGGAGCTTATGACTTTTATCTTATTGTGACACCTGCTTCGGTCAAGGGGATTACTCTTCCTGGAAGGTGTCAATACTGATGATGTTCAGTTGAACAGCTGTCCTCCCTCTTCTATTATTATTATTATTCATGACATGTGATTGATTCTTCTGTGGACCTTAGGGATAAAAAACTTAGTAGTTCTTTGCTGTCTTTCTTTTAGAGGGACCTAATGGACAATTATTGTTTCTGAAATGTTCTACGGCCACCATTTCACCTCATCTATTGTTCAGCTATCTCTGCACAGGCAGAATGTGGGCAATGAAAAGGTGCAAGATGTGCCATTATCCATATGCTGAGAGCCATAGTTGCACACTTAGTGCTTCTCCAACAGCATCATTCATTACCCAGTATCATACTGAGAGAGTTTAACTGATGGAAGAGAGAGAAGCCACTAGCAGTGACTCCACTTACGCACAGCTGAGGCACAATATGGATTGAGGTCATTTTAGCTGAGGGTGTATCTTCATAATTAATGACTGAATTTTTAAATTCTGGGCTTATTTTACATAATTTTTATTATCTGAAAGTCATATTGACTATGTTCAGCTTCTTAATGCTGGCACTTGTATCAAGAAGTTAGCAACACATGGAAGGATGAGGACAGGAAAAAGTATTTGAAATGGGACCTATAAGATCTGCAAATGCTCATTCTGAAAAATAGATGAACAACCTAAATCAGCTACAGTGTAAAGTCATTTTACCTTCTAATATTTGAAAGATTACCATAAAGAAAGTTATGTTCAACTGTTCTCTAGCTTCACTATAAATAAGACACCAAATGGCTTCCTATGGAGCAAATAGAGCATAATGTGGATTTTAGAAATACCCCAGTGTTGTGTAGGTCTGGAAGAGGCTATGTGGGGTGGCACTGAAATATTCCTCGCTGGAAGATTAGATAAACATCTCTCACTAATTATCTAGACAACTCTGCTCTTGCTGGTAATGAAGGCAAATGAGCCAAATTGTCTTTGGTGTCCCTAAGGTGTTCTTGACCACTGACACTAAAGGTCTCCCTTCTTTTTATGTTATGCCCCAGGAACTAAGATTAGCAAAGATTATCACCAAAGTGCCACTCTGAAGCAGAAGAAAATGGCACCAAGTTAGGCAAGAGCCTTACTCCTTAACTGAGCCTACAAGAGCTTTGTGTAGTTTGCAGGAGTCTCTCAACTGGTTTCCCATTCTTTTGGGAAGTAGCTATCATTAAACAACAGGGAGGTATTTAAAGATGTTTCTGGACTGTTCCTCTGGCAGATGAAGTACTTGAGACCATTCCTAGAAATACCTCGAAGAGAACTCAAAACATAAAAGGCAGTGGAAGGCCAAGCTGCTGTCTGAGTTGGTTGTTAGTTTGTTTTCCCTGCATACATATGAATTCCAGTCTCTTGCAGTACCTCTGGCCACAGATCTTACTCAGGTGAGCAAACTGCCATTTTAAATTTTCTAATAATAACTTGTTCCATGTCTTGCTGTGGGCAACAAAAAATCAGAGCTGGATCGTCACAGACACTCTGAGCCACCATTCAAAAATAAAAATAACAAACACATATAAAATCATTGATTTGTTGAGGCTGGAAAAGACCTCCAAGATCATCAAGTCCAACCTAACCCAGCATGGCCACGTTCACCACTAAATCATGTCCCCAGGTGCCACATCCCCATGTTTTTTGGGCACTTCCAGGAATGATGATTCCACCAGTTCCCTGGCTAGACTGTTCCAGTTCTGGACAATGAAGTGAATTCTGTGAAGAAACTTTTCTTAATATCCAATCTAAACCTTCCCTGGTGCAACTTGAGGCGGCTTCCTGTCACCTTGCCACTTGTTACACAGGAGAAGAGATGGACTCCCACTTCACTACAACCTCCTCTCAGGTAGTTGTAGATAGTGGTAAAGCCTCCCCTGAGCCTCTTTTTTTTCAGACTAAACATCCCCAGCTCCCTCAGTTGCTCCTTATAAGACTTGTGCTCAAGTCCTTGCACCAGCTTCATTTTGTTTATAATTAGCTTGCACATAAGACTCATGATTTGGACACAACAGTCTTTACAAAATCAGTCTCGTTTGGACTTCTGCTCTAATAAAATACAACTGTCCCTCCCTGGCAGCTTCGTGAGATTAATTTCCCCCACCTTCCCATTTTATCCTCCCATATTTCCTTCAAGCATCTAGCTTACAGATTTTCTCCAGCTACCAAACTATTCAGTTTCCATGTTTTCAGTAATTCAAATATATGCATCAAATGCACACACGGCATATTTCCAGGCAGTAACATCCCCCTTCCCTTCCTGCCTTTTTGTAGCCAGGTAATTTACATATAAGATGCACAAAGATAACAATGCTCCTCCACAGTTCTGGTTTGTGCATCAGCTCACTCTGGTTTCTCATTGCAGCCCTCCATTGGAGCCTCTGGTGGGACAGCTGAGCCCTGAGCAAAGCCTGGTTTTGGGAGCGAGTTTGGCCTTTCTGGCAGCATGCCTTTAAGGTATCCATTTTTATCCAGTGCAGCAGCAGGTCCATGTGCAGCGCTGGTATGGAGATCAAAGGTACTGTTGCCATGATTACATGTCAGGGTGGAAAAGTGTCCTCCCTAGACTCTTCCTCTCCCTTCTCCCTTTCCCTCCTATGCTTTTTGGCAGATTGGTGTTTTGGCAGTTGTGATTTCTTCCCTTGAGAAGCAGCAAGACAACACAGCAGCGCTCCCCCCACCAAACTTCCCCAAGAGCCAGCCTCCGCTGACCATGTGCCCAGGAGGTTGTAACAGGAGGACAAGGCAGAGGAGCCCAGCCCTAGGGGTCGGAAGCTTCTCATCCTGTGCGGTGGCCATGAACTGTTCCCACCACTTTCGTTTTTTTCTGGTCCCTGTAAAACCAAGACACTTGTTTCACCATAGGGGTGCCAAGGGCAAAGGTTTGAGGACACCCCAGGAGTGACCCCAACAAAAAAACTTTAGAAACTCGAGCAATAAATTAATAAAACTCCAACAAAGCGAGAGCAAGTAATAAAGATCTCAGGAAAAAAGAGGCCTCTCTAGAGAACGGGTTGAGGGATCATATGCAGGAAATAAACAAGAGATTAAGAAAACAAGAGGAGGAGATACTTACAAATGAAAAAAAATACTTGAAATTTGCAGTGAAAGACATGGGATAAATAGAAATAGCTGACCCAGGTTAAACTAATTATTTACCTAGATGACAATCTTGTTTCCCTTCAACGTCAATACCAGATGCTGCGGAGAAGTGGTACAAGAGATACCTACACAGCTGCAGAAGAAGCTTCACCCAAACCCCAGCCTGAGGATGGGTGAGTTCACAGCCTTCAGTCACTGTTATGTAACTGCCGTAAGTGCTTTATTAAGGTATAATATGAAAAATATATCCATGATGGCATTCTTATTGATGTAAATATCTGTTTCTGGCAATACCTTTTGATAATACCTCAGGGCAATACTTTCCAAGGGGAAATTATGCCTTCTATCTCCTTTTCAGTAGAACTGTCTTGCCTTTTAATTTAATTGGTTTTCCTTTGCTTCTGCATTATAATGAAGGTGCAGCACACCCATACCCCACTACTTTATGCCACTTAATATACATACATCTAATATGTACATATATCAAATTAATATCATATTTATTCTCTTTTTAAATGGCACAATACTAATTTGCATGTACATCACAATTTTCCAAGAACTAGACTGGTGAACAAGGAAACTTTTAAAATGTGTTTTAGACAAATGACTTGCCCAAAACTTCTCCACATGGCAGTTGCTGATTGCATTTGTACCACATTACTAAGACACAGGCCCAACCTCACTTTGCTTTGACAATTTTAGCAGCAACTCTTGGAAGTCTTAGGTGAGCCGTGATTCAAACAACATTCATAGACAGGTCTGGAAAGGAAGATTTTGAAAGCTGCAGTTGCTACTAGTAAAGTAAAGGACCCAAATGCCAGCACTGCAGCTAGTTTTCTCCCTTTATCCCAAATGTCTTCCAGTGTTTTGCACTTCTTTCTCCCCACCCCTGTCAAAGAAAACCACAAATTTTGCCTGAAGAGACATCGTCATTAAAGAAAGAAGCAGTGCAGTCAAAGCCTTAGGATGACACAGATCATTCAACAGTTGTTCAATTACACTGAAAAGCTACTTATTTTTGAACACAGAGCTTTCACTCAACACAGGCCCAAGGCACCACTATCAGATTTGTGTCTGCAGTATCTCAACCAGTCTGATGTAGGGCTTTTGCTCATTACAGAAGCTGTGCCCTTGTGTGAGGTTTACATCTAGGTTCAAAGAGTTTCTAAAGTGTCTTGGAGCTGTGTTGGCTTTAAAAGGTATTACTAAATCATAATAATTTCCAAGAATGAATTAAAAGTTGTTTTGGATACCTCTCATCTCCTAAATCCATCTGATTTTGTTTAAGGTTTACAGGCCACTTTCTCTGCAGAATTCCTACAGATTAATAAAACAGTATGGGAGTACAAAGTCAACAAGGAAAGCAGTAACACCTAAAGTACTCTAAGGTAAGCCAAGCAAATGCAACATATTCCAAAATTAACATTTTTGAAAATTATTATTTAGGGCATACAATTCCTACAGACCCCGAGTGTGACTGATAGCAGGGTATGACCACCCAGATGGAAAAGCTGATTCCCATACATTTTTCTTAGCAGATTTCTATAAAAATGTTGTTCAGTACTAGCTTTGAAAGCAGTAAGAAATCAAATTTTTCTCTGTTATATAGCCGCATAGAAAAACATATTGAAATGCAGGGGAGTGTTTTCTACCCTCTAAATCAGAGTGATCGCTGGCCACACTATCATTTCAGCTGACAAGGACATTGCTTTAGCTACAGGCTTCTCACTGCTCCTTGCCATGCTGACACTACAGGAGTCAAGCCATTATTATTATGCTCTTTTTACGGTCTCTTAAATATAAATTTTTTTTTTTTCATTTTCTTAAACTTTCCATGAACCTGAGCTTCTCCTGACACAAAAGCCTCGGTAATTCTGCTGACCCTTTGCTAAGCGTGCTTCTGAAAACATCCACAGCTGTAACTGTGGTCAGCTGCTCACATATGAGCAACCTGGGTGGAAGCAATCAATTGCAGGGCCTTTTAGGGTAATGCAGCTCCAAAACATACTGAAAGGCATAGCAGTGAGAAGAAAATGACATACAGGCCCAATTCCTTTCTGCAGTTCGACTCTATAAACTGCAATCATTCACTTTGAAGGAAAGACGAATGGGTTACTCTACATCTGTACAACAGTAACAGAATAGAGTTATGTCCTAAGCATCTGGCGAGAAACAAAAATACTTTTTCACAACACTTTCTCCAGCATAAAATTAGATTGGGTTTGCATGCATTCAAGATAAAAAAGATAACAAGTCAGCACAGGGGTCTACATGCTGAAATACTGTCCTGGTTCCAGCCAGGGCAGGGTTAATTTTTGCAGTAGCCAGGAGGGTTAGGCTAGGACCCAGAGATTATTCTAAACCACCTCGGGTCGTCTTCCAAGGACAGGGAGAAGGGCTTGCTTCTGGACCAGGGTAGGGTGGCAGAGGGAGTGGTCATGTACTGTCAGAGGTTTCCATGGGGTCAGCAATAACCTTTCTCTTACACATCCTCTCAGTATTGTTGCTGTAACTGTTCATTTTTTTATCTCATTGCTGTTTCCAGTAAATTGTTCTTATCTCAATCCGTGATCCTTACCTTTTGTGACTCCCATTCTCCTCTCCAGTCTACCATGGGGGAGGGGAAGGGGAAAGGAAGGAGAGAGGAAGAGAGGGAGGGAGTGAGCAGCAAACAGTTTGGAGTGGCTTCAGTGGGAACACTAAATTGGAGAATACTGTTCCTAAACCACGACAAATGGTCAGAACACAATACAGTTTACAGACCTGTACACAGGAAGGTAACTTCTCAGTGTCCCCATCACAGTATTTCCAAAGGAATGTTACAAATTCTCATTGCCAATCCTGCAAAAAGTGGAAAGAGAGTTAAAACTAGGAAGTTTCCAAAGGAAAAGCAAATAAGATCAGCTGTCTCCTTGGATACGCAATGTTAAAAGTCAGTGTAGAATTGGTTTAGAGGATGTTAAACATTTTAGACTACAGGAGCAGCTAGATCATAACAATTATATAAATATAGCAAAGTCCAAGTTAAATAAAATGCAAAGTGGTAAGTTGTTTTTGAAGATATGTTTCAGGGTAAAAATGCAATGAATATATGGTACTGGATTAGAAAGAAAAGACAGAATACTGCATCAATTTATATTCCCTTTGAACTGTCTGTAATACAGACCTTAAAGTGCATTTTCAAACATATGGCATATCAAAGAACCAGACACTTATTTCTAGCCATGGCACTTCTAGGCTTTTGGGAAAGGAGAGCAGAAGTAGTGTAGTGAAATTGTGCTGTGTGACAAAGCATGTACTGATGGGTTCTGCCCAATATCAATAAACAATTGTTTTTGCTTTAAATGAAGGAAAGAATTTCAGCAGCAAACAAATGCCTCACATCTTGCATGAATTCTTCAACAGAATCAAAGCAAACCTGTCTTTTCACACCTCCTGCAAGTGCTATTCCAAGTCAAAATACAAGTCATATTGCCTGAGCTCTATCAGTTGCTAAATTTTCGATCATGAAAACTGTGATACTGTGATACATAAGGGATGATGATACACAAAACTCTAAATCTTTCTGCAATAGTCCCCCCTGGAATCCACACCCATTGTTGTAAGGATAATTATCTCTGAGGCAAATTTTTGCACTTTTTATATAAATACCACCTCTTGCATAAGACATGAAATTTAAAATCATCTCCTTCACAGATATTATTGAGTCACTCCATTAGCTCTGGGACAGATATAAATTATGCATTCTTTGATTCTCTTTAAAATTTAGATGCCCAAGGGGACAGGGAAAAATCTAAATGGCACTAAAAATATAAAGCATTCAAGAAAGAAACAATAACTTGCATGGTATTAACTGCTAGAGTGCTCCGAAGGCTCCCTGCCTGGTCAAGAAAAGCACATAAAGCACTGAAACGTAGCAGCAGGCCTCCATGCTAATGGCTGCCAGTGACAAGGGCTCATTGAATGTCACTGCTTCACATACTGTGTACTGTTCATGTTTCTTATCTGTGTGACCTCTCTTTTGAAATGACTGATGAAACTCCCCTGAATTAGCATCTTCCCTTCTGGGCATTTGCCACCTAGAAGGCATTTAGTAACATCTCTACTAAATACAAAAATAAAGCATGGGGAAAAAAGATCATAATCTTAACAGAAAAATAATCATTATGTCTGTTAAAGAATACTCAGTGTGTAATGGAAAAGGGCTGCTTCTGTGAAGCCTCCTCGTTATTTTTTTACCTTGACACCCTTTAAGGGTACTGGCTTGTCACAATACATGCATTCACATTTCAGACTTGGCTAACATTTTCATAATTGGTGTGAATAAAAAGAAATAGCTGTTACTGCAAGAAAAAAAAGAAATGCCTCTGTTCTGATGCCCTGCTGCTACGATGACCTATTTCACACTAGCATCTGTTCTCTTCTCATGAACCACTCCAGATGTAAGCTGGCAAAACAGCACCACGAGTATGTTACCCAGACGTCCACTGAGTGCTGCAGATGTTTTCTTCCATGCTTCACATTTAATGTGTGCCTGATTAATTTTTTCATTATTATCTCAACTACTTGGCCCGCAGATTTTCCTATGAAGCTTGCAGAATCCAGGATCTAATTTGCAGCCATAAGGAGCAGCTCCCTTTGTGTAAACAGGTTCATTAATGTCTGGAATAACCAGTCAACAGAGCCTTGGTCTGAATTGCCAAAAGAAATGCAAACTTCAGTAATCTATTATGCCTTGATAATATTTGCCTGAGGATTTAACACAATGTTCATTTCAATTTCAAAATTACAGATGTTTGCAATATTCAGATGCATCAGTCTGACCAAAAATATTATGCCTGTTCTCTGCCTCAAGCCCTTGACCTGAATGAGGTTAGTGACAGGGATATGAATGACTTGAGAGGAAAATGAAACACAAAAGTAGTTTTATCGTGAAGTACAATATTTCTTCTGTCACTTAACCACTTTTTTCCCTCTCAGAATTACAGGGTAGACTGCAAATCTTCAAGGCTGGCAGTCATGACGACCGTCTGAGTGCCATTTAAAAGAATAATAATTTATGAGGTGCCTTGGTAGAATAGCAAAGGTCACAGAGTAGACTCCCCAGGGAGAAGAGGATGACAAAGGTTACAGAGATGACTAAGGACTCGCCTACAGAAAGGAATTTTCTTGGAAGGAAGATGTTTTCCTGCAATAGCTTCATTCCACTTAACACACAGTTCTTCATCCAAATGAGCAGTTCACCCTTAAGTTAGCTAAAAGGTCATTGCTTGCAAAATACACTTCTCAAATTCGTGGATTAGCAGCTTGGCCTTGTACCCACTGAGGGCCCACTGAAGTGCTGGCAGATGGAGGACCCTCTGGGTCTGTCCCACAGGGCACGAGGGGGATGCCTAACGACTGGTGTGATCCCACATGGGACACCAAACTTGAAAAAATCTCTGGAGTCTTTGCAAGGCAGTCCCCAAAGAAATGCTGCTTTTGTGGCAACTGGTACCATTTGCAGACCTCCAACAGACCACCACAGACTGGTGCAATTTCTCTTAGAAGCAGTGTGAGGAGTTGGTAGGTGAGGAGCCTAAGACACACAGCGGACACATTGCTCCTGGACAGCTGTAAATATGCACACCAGCCATCACTCTACAAAGCAGTTTGGGCAGCTTTTCCTTGCCACAGCTATAGCATTCCCCTCCTCCAGATGCCGCAAGTACAGAAAAAAAAGACAGGGATGAAGACAAGCAGGAACAACTCTTTTTGGCACAGTTCCTCTTTCTGCCGAAAAATCTCCGGGCTCATAAAATACACATGAACTGGTGCAAGAAGCTGGCGCTGCAAACCTGGGGGTAACCAGCGGTGTCTTCAAAACATCAGAGTGATAAAGAATAGCTTAACCTGAAGCCAGCATGCAACACAAGACAGCTCATCTCTTCAGAAATGTGTGGCTGTAAACATTTTGAAAACTGACAGTTTCCAACTGTTCACAATCAGTTGTGGGAAGTTTCTGCAACTGGATCAATGGCTGGCAGTTTTAGAGGGGACTGGCACAGCTCTGAAGGGTACAGATGTAGCATGTGCTGGTAAAGAAGAGGTTATTGACTGCTTTGAGTATATGGGATTATATATAATTTCTGCAGGATAATTGCTAGAGCCCATCTGGCTGGTACTCGACCTCCTTGCCAGGCCTCCCAGTTCATAAAGAGGTACCTGAGAACTGAATAATCATTCAGGCAGATTATCCAAGGAGTATTTGAGGACCCTTACCTATTTTCTATACTAAAATCAGGCAATTTTCTGAAGGGGACGAATGCCACAGACATTCATAGTAACTTCATTCCTTTGCTCCAGCAGTCCCTGGTCCATCACAACAGCTGATGAAGCCTTTGGCTGGCTGTTCAGATCACAGAACATTTTTACAGACCCACAACTGCATGCTGATGACAGCAGAGTGTGCCTTTGGGAGAGGGAAGGGCAAAAGGCAAGTGGGAGGTGGGATGCAGCTGAGCAAGACTCCAATTGAAACAGCATCTTTCATCCTGCATATCACCTGCAGGAAGGAGGGAATGTCACAGAAATGTTGCAAACACATCAAATAGCTCAGGCAATGCCCACTCCTGAGTGACAAACCCACCGGGCATGCTGCCAGGCAGCCCTCCTGAACCTGCCCAAGAAAGAGAACCAGCATTTCCCCCACGTGCTTTGCCTCACGCTTAGAGGCACTTACTCCAGTGCAGCAGCCCGCCCTCAGTGGCAAGCCTTGGTGGGCTTTGCACATGGGGTTTTATACACTCCTGTGTTGGTTTTGTATGCCTTGTCTTCCTTTATTAATTTTAAACAGAATGGGGGGATGTAAATTCACCATTGGGGATATGTCAGTGTTTGCTCAACATGCTCTATATACCTTTATTAATTTTGTATTGAATGGTGGATGCAATTTCACTCCAAGGGGAAATCAGGGATAGCAAAAGGTCTTTCCCACAGCAGGACAGCAGTGGGGAAGGGGGGGGTAATTTCTCTGTGGGTTTATTTTGAGTGATTTATGTGCTTCCATGGGTTTCTAAAGCTGAAGAATTTTGAGCTTTCATGAACAGGCAGTTTCAGTGCCATGACCCACTGGTTGAAAGAGGTTGATTATCTTAATGTAGCATTTGTTATTCAAGTCTTACAGCTTACAGTACATTTTAAAAGCAGCAGATGACACCTTCTTAGAGTGCAAGAACAGTATACAAACAGGGAAATTTAAAAGATTTCAAAATTGAGACCTATTTCCAAATAAGACTTATTTTAATAGTACAAATGCATAAACACCATATGAACTACAAAAGGGTTGTTGTTTGACACAGGTTCACAAGGTTTAACTCTTGGCCACAAAGTTTAATTCTTGGCTCACTACTTCTTCTACTGACTATCGTGAGAGCAGCTTGGCAGCCTGTCCTTTCCAACAGTGCAATTCCTGGCCCCCAGCAAGCCAACATTTGGCTTGGAGCATGCAGGGACACTCAACGCCCTGGGCTGCTGGAGATGTTGCGGAGTTCCTTACTTGTAGATAGCTCTTTGCTATCCACTTTTATTTACACAGTACAGTTACACTCCATCATAGCATATCCCTTTGTTTACAGACTCCTGGTCCCAGTATATCTTAATTCACCAGTATCATGACAATGAGGGGAATGTCCCCTTTCTGTCTCTACTTACTTTTCTAGAAAAAAAGTTTTCAGAGGAAGAAAACCAAGATCCATGCCTGCCTCGATTTCCAGAGATTCCTAGGTTGCATCTTCTTCATACTCAACTTTGCCAAATGCAATAAAATACTGAACAGAGGTGTCCTGATGGGTCTGGGCATTTCACGTATGACAGTCATAAAACACGAAAACAACAGGTGCTGTTTATTGTTCAGTTTTTCACTGCAACAAATTTCACCCTCATTTCACCATGTATTTTTTCACCCACATTTCTGCAATACCAGGTACAGAGGCTGCTCCACTTTTGGAATCCTCTGAGCATGACAGCTGACTTCTTCTACTGACTATCTGAGCACAAAGTATGAGAGTTTGTACCTTATCTCCAGCTCCACCAGCACCCAAAGAGTGAAAACCAGCCTCATGCTTACTGCACAGGGCAATTCAGATGGTGATTCCTCTGTACTGTTGAGTCCGTTGTGACTCCTTGGTCCAGGGACCTGTTGTGGGAAGGTGGCCATGGGGTGAAGCTATCAATTTGGGGAATGTTTGTTGTGTAAGGAAGATGAATATTATCATGGACAGTCTAATGCTTTTGTTTGCCCTTCCCCAGGCAGCTGTGACATGGAGGACAGCTGACCAGACAGCAAAAGACCTGTTTTACTGATCAGAAGATGGCACAGTAAAATTTATACTTATAAAGACTTACCAGGATTTATGCCGCTGAACAATGCCTTACTGAGACTGCTGTTCATAACAAACTTCAAATGGTGAACTGCATAAATTATTTGCTTGAGCAAAACTGAATTGCTGTATGCTTGAAAACTGAATTATGGACTAGCCAGCTCTCACTGCACATGTACAAGTCATTCTTTTCCTAACCTGGCGCAGCTGGCACACGAACTCCTTGTGTGACTGACAGCAAGGGCAGAAAGTTTCTCCACCAAGAAGCACAGTTCCCATTTTGAGCACCAGAAAGAGCAGAACTGCTTCATTTGAAAAATGAGCGAGGGAAACAGGAGAGACAGGGAATAGGGGAGTGCAGCTGGCTGTCATGGGTTCTCTAGGTCAGCACTTTTATACCTGCTGAACACAGCTGGATTTTGAACACACAGAAGGGAAAGAGGAAGGGCAGGATTTGGAAACTGGCTCACATCCATCCAAGATGATAACACACAATCCAGGGAAAAAGTAATAAATACCAGGTACATGTCACAGCACACAATGCTAACAACCTTTAACAAAAGCTAATGCAATGACACTCACCAGCCTCCTTGATGTGCTGCCAGCAGCCTGGCTGTCACCAAGGACTGAAGACAGGCAGGCAGGTAGTGAGGCAGGGAGCAAAGGACAACAATCAGCCCTGCCTAACTGTGAGCATCTTGTTCAGGATCCTGCTTACTGACCCCATGTTCATGACCCCACAGGAATCAGCCAGTGTTCCACACCATTTGTCTATTAGCTGTGTCCTTATCCTGGTTTCAGCTAGGATAGAGTTAATTTTCTTCCTAGTAGCTGGTACAGTGCTGTGTTTTGGATTTAGTATGAGAATAATACTGATAACACACTGATGTTTTAGTTATTGCTAAGTAGTGCTCATACTGAGTCAAGGACTGTTCAGGTTCCTGTGCTCTACCAGTCAGCAGGGGCACAAGAAGTTGGGAGGGAATATGGCCAGGACAGATAATGCCAACTGATCAAAGGGATATTTCACACCATAGAAGATCATGCTCAGAAGTGGGCAGGGCATCGGTCACTTGGTGGTGAGCAATTGTATTGTGCACCACTTGTTTTCCTTGGGATTTATTTCTCTCTTTTTTTTAATTACAATAACTACTATTATCACCATTAGCAGCATTATTATTATTATCATTAATATTAAATTTTATTTTGCTTCATTTATTAAACTGTTCTTATCTCAATCCACATGTTTTACTTTTTTTCCCAGTTCTCGTCCCCACAGGGAGGGGTACTGGGGGATGGGGTGAGTGACTGGCTCCATGGTATTTAGTTGCTGGCTGGGATTAAACCACAGCAATCCTGGACAAGCCGCAGGTCAGCAGTGGTATTCTGTGCCCAGTTCCTCTCCAAGTCCTCCAAAAATAGAGGAAGAACTGGCTACAGTTACTGTCTCTGTCCTTCACCTTCCTGCAAGCTGTCTTGCTCTCCTCTCTTTCAGTGGCACTGTTTATAAAACTTTGGGTGGGAATTACATTCAGTCATTGCCTCTCTTCACCCTGGAGAAGAGAAGTGAAGGCTCAGAGGGACACAGAATTCTGGTACTTAAAGGGCAGCTACAAAGAGAATGAAGGCTTTCTCTTCACAAGGAGACATAGGGAAAAGACAAAGGGTAATGGATAAAAGTTGTACCAGGAGAGGTTTCGTCTCAATATAAGAAATAAATTTTTATTGTGAGAACAATCAACCACTGGAAAAACCTCCAGGGATGTGGTAGAATTTCTGTCTCTGGAGGTTTTCCAGATGCAATTGGACAGGGTGCTAGATAACCTCATCTAGGCTTCTTTTCCCACAAAATGTTAGAGAGATGATCTTTCGAGGTCTCTTCCAATCTGGGCTGTTCTATGATTCTATAATTAGCTATCCCTCCAAATCCTATTTCTCTGGAGACTGATTCCCAGAGCTTCCCATCCAGATCTCCAAAACCACTCATATCATCTACTCTCTCTCTCTGAGGTTAAGGTTGTCACAGAACAATTTATATTGGAAGGGACCACTGGGGGTCCTCTGGTGCTTAAAGGAGATTGCTCAGGGTCTTCTCCAGTCAAGTTTTTTACAGCTTTGAGGCTGGAGATTTCACAGCCTCTCTGGACAATTTGGATCAGTCTTTGATCACGCCTATGGTGAATTTTTTTCCCTCCAAATATATACAGTCAGAATTTCAAATGTTCCAAATTGTGTCTGTTGCTTCTTTTCCTACCATCGTGCACCTTTGAAAAGAGTCTGACTTATGCATCCCCTCCCATTAGGTAGTCTTAGACAGCAATAGGATTCCCCAATGACCTTCCCTTGATCTGAACAGTCCCAGATCCCTCCACTTCTTCTCAAATATCCTCTGCTCCAGCTCACTGTGCATTTTGGTGGCTCTCCAGGGGCCTTGCTTCAGTCTACCTATGCCTTTCTTGTACTGGGGAGCCCAAAATCAGACACAGTACTTCAGGTGTGGTCTCACATGTGCTGAATGAAAGACAGTTATGACTTCCCACCAAACTAGATCCAGCTAAAAGCATCCAGGAGTCAGCAGAGCACAGAGCTAGAACAAAAAACCCTACAAATATGTGCCCAAATGTGAGCAAAATACACAGACTTTTACTGTGAGTGGACTAGCACCGAAAGAGAGAGATTAAAGTTGGCCAGAGCAGTAGCAGGCTCACAGGTAAGGCAGACCAGCCAGCTGGGAGAGACTGTACAGATATGAGGGAAGAAAGGTAGGGAACACCATAATATTTCAGAGCACGTAACCACTTAAATCGAAGCAGCTACAACTGAGTGTAAATTACTGCCAATCCTAACAGGAATAAAAACACCAGTAATTTGTCCATTATAATATAATGGGAAACTGTATCATGCAAACACAGATTTTCTTAGTATCAGTGTAGCATGATGAGACACTCTACGGCACTAGCATGAGCAGATCATAAAATGGGCCAAAAGTGGTTTTAACCAATTGATGATGGGAGCATTTCTGCAACACAGAATATATATATAAAGACTAGAGTCCATACAACCTTTGTGAAGAGATTACATATTTGCATCTTCTATCCAAACCAATGATATCCTGCAAATAAAAAACCCCAATAAAATCATTGCTTGGCAAAGCTGCATCTCCAATACACAATACCATATCCTCCATATACCTTGAAATGAGACCACTAATAACAGGAGGGAAGAATTTCTAAGTGATACCAGAAAGGACGCATACACACATGGGGGAGGGAAAATAGTGATGTGTCTACCAGCTTTGTGAGTAATTCCCTCAGGAAAGAGTCATTTTAGCATTAGTACCATGAAGTCTGCCTGAGACACGGTAGCAGTAGTAAGTCTAGAGAAAACAACAGTCTGGAGGAGAATGCTTTTATCAGGCCTGCAAATGCTGTCTGTACTAATGAAAAAGAAACTTTGCATTACCATGGGGGTTTTTTATGGTGGCAACAGCAGCATGAATTGAGTCCCTAGCAAGACCTGATTGTAAGGAACAATCGAAAGCATAACTTGGGTTTCGTCTTACTTTGTTACTGGAGGAAAAGAAAAAGAATGAAGGAGGGTCTTATACCAGGAATAGTGCTCAAAGCACTGGAGCAAGGTTTCTGATCAGTTCAATGATCTGGGAAATCTGTCCAAGAAATAGAAATTCTGGTTAACATTTAAGGAATTATTCAGATGAGTAACTGCCTGCCATGGACACTTTTCTGCCAACATGGATTTACTCTGTGGACAAGATTTTCCCCAAGTCCCTTCTAGATCAGAAACATTGTCCACTTCTTCCATTTTCCTGAAGGGAAGGCATTAAAAATGTCAAAAGTAAATGAGTTAATGAGTTATACAAACTTACTCTTCTGTCTATTTTTCTTTTTTCTTTTTTTTTTTTTTTAACTTTGCCCTCTGTCAAAAGAGGCCTATTCTGGTTTCTTTTGTTACTGGTTTGTTACAGAGAGTTACTTGCAATAAGGTCTTGTCCTTGACCTAGCAAAATTTATGCAGTGATGGAATCAAACAGTTTAATGCAAAGCAGAAAGTAGTTTTTTGGACTGAACTGCCTCCTCTAAAACCAGAGTCCATGACTCTAGACACAAAATGTTTCTAGCAAGGGTAGAAGCACTTGCCACGTTTGTATTTATTTAAAGTAATGTGATGGGACTGGGTCCACACAGTGATTTTTTTGTGGCTGGGAGAGGTTAGCAGCACAACTGAGGTTGAAAACTGCTCTCTTAAACTACTCAGAGGAAAGCCACAATACAGAAATACATTCAGTTTTGGACTACAGACTAGAGGCGTGAGCAGTGCTTGTGGGGGTTCCACAAGACTATTTCTGGCTAGAAAAACTGCTAGGATGGGGATTTACTGGAGCTTCTTGCTGGCCTCCACTTTCATTCACAGTTGTGTGCCATATAATTAAGCCTGGAGGGGATATACGTGTGTCTTGTCATGCCCACATGAACACACAACCAGGGTCTGCTTGAGCAGAGTGGAGGCTTTCTGGCTTTCCATCAGCAGGAATCAGTGAGGACACCTGAGGGATTCTGTGACACCATGTCATTGCAGTAACGAGCAGGCAGATGCCCTTGACAAAGGGAAAGGTCATTATTTTTCTGCATAGTTTTCCTATCCACATCACCAGCCAGCTCACTTCCAGTTTGGCAAGCTGCTCTTTAAGCAGAAATCAGCCTGACAGAGACTTTAAGAAATGAAAGTATAATTAGGATCTGTTATATTTGGGATGTGTTTTTGCCATGTTACTGCTGACTTTGGAGCCTGCAATTACTGGCAGAAAGCTTTCAGCAAAGAAAAATTTGAATGAAATAAAAATAAACAACTCCTCCAAAAAATAGCAATCATGTGTCAGGGTGTACCATCCAAGGGAGAATCTTAATGGCATCCTTTCACATCCCTATAGCCCTGCACATGAAAAGATTCTGCAAAACTAGCCTGTGACCACTGAACACCAAAGAGCAGAAGAATTCTGCATTAGAATAAATTCTTCAAGCCCTTGTTCTTGAATTAACACAAAAATTGCAAAGTGTCTGCACTCCAACCACTATAGCTACATAAATTAAGATTGTTTTGAACAAAACAGGTTCCTCCTGTGCCTGCAAGTGACTTGCATGTGCATTTGCAACATGCCCATTGCTAAAGTATCTGCGTCAGGAGCTTGGTAAAGTATATACTAACAGAAAAATGGAAAAGCTGCATGAACAGGCAGCTCTTGCACTGAAAACTAAGTACAAACAGAGGTCACCTCTGGAAAAGATGGAGATAGGGCCTCCAGTAGCCTAATCCTAAAAGCCATACTCTCAAAAGAACAGCAGCCCTTTGCGCAGCTGAACTTCTGTGTTTGCAAGTACACGTGCATATTAAAAATCATAAAAGGAAGAAATCTGTGAGGCATGAAATCTCTCATAAAGCATTTATCAGATGTCCAAGACCAGGGACAGTCTGCATGTATGGCAGCATACAATGGATTTTGCACCCTACAAACACAAGTGGGGCTCTTCCCTGAAATACAAGTTTCTACTTTTGTAAATGCTCTTTGGTTAGACTGAAATATTCCAATTCAGTTTTTTAAGCTTTCAAACACAGAACCTGTGTTTAAAAAATTAGAAAGGGATTTTCATGGGGTGAAAGGGGTCACAGAGAAAGCCTGAGCCCATTTTGAGAACTGGTTCACAAAAGAAATCCTTACACATACTTTGGCTACAAGTTTGTAAAGACAGTTCTCCAGATTTCTGCAAGGTCATTTCAGGTAAAGGTTTGAAAAGCACATTGTTTCTTTAGATATCCGGGTGTATATCCAGCAGGAATTAGAACAGCAAGAAAATCTGTTTTGTTTTGTCTGCCTGGAATCTGTCACCTTTTAAATCAACTTCTTAAAAACAGTAGCTTCCATCTGCCAACAGCACCACAGTACATATATATAGTGTTTAAAGTGCAGAAGAGGATATCAAGTCCCTCAGAAATCCCATACTGTTCTGTTTAGGACATTTTTTGATGATATTTCCTACAAGTTTCCAAGTGATGGCTGTGTCAGCAAGCTCTGGCACAGAACAGCAGCCAGCTGGGTGTGGACTAGACAGCATGTGGACAGGAGTCAGGCTGAGGACAGCACTGGAGCCAGAACAGTTGTATCTGTTCTGGAAATAAGGCTCTAATTGCTAAAGCATTTGCAGGATACACCCCCTCTAGGAAAAAAAAAAAAAANGAAACACTTGATTTTAAATTACAGTCTTTAAATCAACATTACTTAGAGTTACGTTTTAAGAGGATTTATGACTTAGATGGGAAGGAAAAAAAAAGGCTTCTAAATTATTAGCTGCAATTTTGAGGAGGATATCACAGAAATGATGTTTAAATGTTCAATCCTAGCAGCTCACATGCATGTAAATTGTTCTGTGAGTTCAGTAGCATCCACTTGCTCAATAGAGAAAGGTGTGCAGGTTTGAACTGGTTGCATTATTGGTGGCATAAATTTACTCCACTTAGTCAGAGAGCTGGAAAAGTCCTGCTTCAAAAAAACCCCAAGAACAAGTTAATAGTTAATATATATTTGCAGGGCAGCTTGGAAAATCTTATGAAAAAATGTTTTTTAAAATCTTTTTTTCCACTGAACAGCTCAGAAAAGTATATCCCTGACAAGGGCCCATAAGGGGCAAAAACACTGGTTATTTGTTCTCTTTTGCTCTTTACAAATGAAGCAAAATACAGTTAATATATTATGCATGTCTTTCAGTATATTTTTATTTAGCCTGTTTTGGTTTGCTGTGCCTTGGGAACTTTCACTTTGTTTTGTTTTGCCTTGGGAACTTTGATTTGATTTTGTTTTTCTGGTTAATAACAAAAGTGAAGTATTAGGGCAGGACATCAACCAATCTACAGCATGTGAGATTTGTTTAAGTTTCAATGAAACAGCCTCTCAATGTCTCTTTTCCACTCCCTTATCTTATCAGTCACCAAACTACTCCCAACAAGCTGGCTTGTCAGAGGAACAGCATGGGCCAGTTGTTATTAGTCATTTCATTTCCCATTAACATGATCTATTGTTTCACCTGCAGGAATAAGACAGGAACAGTCCTGTGTGTTACTGGGTCTCAGTCCTGTATAGTTTGAGTACAGAGTCCAATCTATGCCTTATACCATTTGAATTACCATTAAGGTTGTGATTAAAATGGATAAGCAAAAGACACTCCTCAGTTGCAAGGAATTTACCCCTACTGCAGAACTGAAAGAGGGGAAGTGAAGAGGAAAGCCTGTGGGAGAAAGAAGGGGAAGAGAGGACAATTGCCAGATTAGACAGTCACTACATTCACAACTCAGTAGTACGTTTTAATTTTATTTTAAATGGTGGGATGGCAGGTCTCTTTTAGCTTTTAGCAGCATATAGGGAAAGCAGGACCAAAGAGATGAGAATGAGGGTTGAAGAGTTTTAATGGGGCTGAAAGTAATGCTCTGAGTAAATAACCAACAGAGTGAGGCAGAGGGTGGAAAAAAAAGTTAGAAATTATATGCAAGGGCAGGAGTACAGGAAAGAGCAGTCACACAGCAGCACTGAGGGCTCTCCCTCAGCAGCATTTGCCTCTAACCTGCCCTATCCCACCAGCTGGAGGGCAGTATCTATACACCACTGCTAAAATAAACTGGTATCCTTGGGTAGCCAATTTCCCCCTTCCTCTCCTTCCAAAAGGATATCCTCATTTGTGAAGTTACAGGAAGTGCCGCACTCAGTCAGTCCCTAACTTTTCTATAAGACTTCCAGCCTGGGGCAAAGTCGGAAGCGTGCTTACACGGACAGACTCCTGGAGGGTCAGTTTTATTTTCTGAAGGATACACAGAAATTGTCAGTCTGTCTGTACATGTCTAGACAGCAATGCACAAATGTGCTGCCCTCCTCCTAATAAAGCTAAAAACGATCTGGACTGAACCAGCCCTGTTTCTTGCCTCCTCAAGGGCTTCAAGCTTGTTAGTCCCTTGCAGCAGAACAAGTTTTTCTGAAATTCTGAGTGGAGACAACTGCCCCAGTCCTTCAAAGGTGGTGGAAGACTGTTTCAGGATGTCATCCTCCTCTGTCCTCTTGTTTGAGGACCAAATCAGTGGAATTCCTCGACTGTGAACAGCACCCAGGGGTAGAAAAAATCTGTTTGCAACAAGAAATTTGCAGTCTTTCCTATATGTGACCTACTCACAACCAACTTTTCCTCCTTCCTACCACTGATTCTGTTTTTCTGGTGGTGATTTTTATCTGTTTCATGTGCTAGGGGTTTTTCATTTATGTATATATGTATTTATTTATTTATTTATTTACCCTGGATATAGTGGGACACTGAAAAGATGCAAATTGAGTGCTGTAGAGAAGCTCCTCAGATGCAAGCTGAAGGCACTGCCTGGCTGCCTGGGCGAGGGAGAACGGAAGGACCTCCTCACCTGGGTGAGGGAGAAGGGAATTGTCTTACAATTAAACTGTCTAATTCTGCCAGCTCCCACCCTCCCCCCCTCCCTGCACTCTCCTGAGCTGTACTTAGTTATACGGTTGTACTCTTAATCACGAGGCACCCCCCCGCTACAGCTAACAGCGGGAATCACACTCTGGTAGGCTTGAACCAAGCAGGAACTTTCCTGGCTCACAGCCTGGGAATGAGCTGAAAAGGGCTGGGAAGATGGTACCGTAACCCTCAGTGGCAATTCCCACTGGCACCTTGGTATCCCTCCTCTGATAAAGCTTCCTAGGGTACCTCACATGGCTACTATAAGATCCACAGGAAATTTAAAAGACAGTTGCTAAAGACAGACTGAAATACAAGCTGCTGAAGTGCCTTTTTGGTGACGTTACTTGTTCTTGGGCCTGATAGTTCTCGGCAGCAAGGACTGCAAATGCTGACAGCTGAGATCAGACTGGTAAAGCCAGGTCTGAAAGACAGCTGGCACAATTGCTCAGGTTAACCCCAGGCTGCCCACCATGATGCATATCTTCAAGTGAGGATTGCAAGTGTCTGCCAGGTACAGAGCAACAAGTAAAAAGAAAAAAAAAAGGGAGCCCCCGCGAGAAAATGCACTTTTTGGTTGGCCCTGGGAATGTGTCTTTTGGCTGCTTTAGCCCCAAAACCTTGCTGGTGACATAAACATATTGAGACCAGAAGGCATAAGCTGTCTGGCCAACAGCCCTGAAGATGACAGCACTGAAGCCAGTATCAGGGCTCAGCTGGCAACATGTGGCACCATTATCTCTTCAAACTACTGCTTCTGCAGTCACTGCTGCACCAAAGCATGGGACAATGCTGCAAAGAGCTGGGTTGCCAAGACCCATTTTTTGCTTTGTGGTGTTGACTGCAAAGTGAAAAATCTCAGCATGTTTTTCTGCCACTTCTCCTGCACTAAAGCCAGATTTTTTTAATGAAGCAAAAATTTTGTAGTCAGTATTAGACTACTCATCTGGCCAAAAATCTGTGTCCACATTTAGATAAGAGAAAGAGTTTCTCTTTTTCCCCAGCTTCACCTGTAACTTAAAAGAAGTTCTCCAAGGAATCAACCACTCCTTTTCCCCTTCCTCGGCTGAACCTAGCATGTGGCATCTGAAAGGATTCCCTCTCCCCTTTGATGCTGGTTGGGATTTATTCTCATTGGTCCTCCTGTACAGGCTTTTGGAAGTGTAACTCCACCATACTCACAGGAAGCTTGCCCCAGCTAGGGAGGTGTGAGATACACCACCTCAGTTTGTTACACAGCCTCAGCATAAGCCCTCCTAACTCCAAATGAGCTGCCATGGTGACAGGGCACAGTGTCTTACTGGCTTAACTTGGGCTCTGAAAGTTGCCTACTTACATCAGTGTACCACTGCACCTGATAGCTTTAGATCTGCCTCTGAATAACAACCTTAATGAGGCTAGAAATGGCAGCACTGGAGTGCCACAAAGACGCTATTTCTGATTGGAAAATAATCAGTGCAGTTGTGACTCCTCTTTACTCTGCTGCTATACTTGGGATATAGAAGCCCCAAGGTGAGACCAGAATTAACTGCTCTGGTTCTGCCATTCTTCCAGTTCCTCCCTTAACCCTCAATGTGTAGTCTGTTTCCTTAGTAGAATAAAACCCAACACAGCCTTTCCAGGCTGAAAAGGACAATAGAAAACCTCTACAAGGAGAACAGAAAATGTTGCTAGAAAGTGATATTACATAAAACACTTCCATCAGCTTTAACTTCATGCACTCAATACTTCTCAGCATCCTCTTTTCAAGCAAGTAACAGAGCCATCACACACTTATGCTAATAAAGCAAATGTAATACCCTCTTCCTCCCTGTTTTCTTTTCTCCCTGGGGTTCATATATTAAAAAAAAGGATTCTCTAAATGATGTTTAGAAAAGCTTCCAACTATTTATTCACTTTCCTTTATCACTGTGCTGAAGTTGCACCCAGCTGATACGGAGGTTCAGATTTTCCAGCTGGGAATCAGACTGAGGCACAGCAGTAGAAGCAGCAGTCAGATCCCACCGGCAAGACACCAATTTTCAAAGCTGTTTTGAGTATGAACTCATTTAAAAATCATTTAAGAGCCATTTAAATTAATTACAAAAAAAAAAAGTAAGAAAGCTTACCTTACTAACAGCTTTAGGGTCCACAGTACATCTCATCTCTCAGCCTGGATCCCAGATGGTCAGAGCACCAAATTACTATTTGAGTTTTAATTATTCTTGTTATTATATTCAAGATATGTCTGGAGACAAATTATGACGCTTCTTACGAGCGGTCAGGAAGTAGGCACACATAAAGAGCATCAAAAGGCCCTGTCATACCTTGCACTGTGGCAAGGCTCAGGTCACCAGACTGTCCCATGCAGATCTGCCATGATTAGAAAAGCCACAGGCAAACACAGCGTTTGAAAAGTCTTTGCCCAGCTAACATTCATGCACCATGCTTCCTACTGGAGATGCTTCTGGGATTTGGGTTTGCCTGCAACACTTGTCAAATACTGGCAGAAGTTCTCAAGCTGGCCAGCAACGGCCTTGGGTAAAGATGACTACAGAGCTGATTCGAGGTGCTGACTTGAGTCTTGGTACCATTCTACTTCACCTATACCAAGTGAGTTAAGTGCAGAATGATGGCATATGGGAAGAAATGCTGGTTTTCTTGCATTCCTCCATTCCCTGACCTTCATCCCACACTCAGACCCACACCATCATTGATACCACTCATGCACCAGGCTGAGTGTCCTAACCAGCTGCAGGATGCAACAAGGCCAGGAAAGAAAAGTCACCCCTGAGAAGAGAAACAGCAGCTTGAACTCAGATCTGAAGCAGAGGCAAGCAAACGGGCAGACAGGCACCCACTTCAAAATCTCGTTTGGCTGGTACTTTGGAAGTATTTCAGTTGCCTTTGCCATATTATTAATTCATGGCCTCTTCACATATCATTGCACAACTTAGAGTTGCACAAAACCTAAACATATATTAAAAACAATATCACTGCATAAACAGCTCATTAAAATGGATTTTAAATGGAGACAGAAAAACTAAAATAAACAAATCTAAACCAAGGGTAGAATGCCCTTAAAATTAGAGATTTATGCTTGACTGGAGAAAACAAATGAGAGACAGTTCTTTCATTTCAGCCCTACAGATATGCCTACCCAACTGTATATCCTGTAACAACTTAAAAGGCAGATCCAATGTGATTCCTCTGTGCTCCTCTGGGCAAACACTAATCTCCTTGCTTTCATAGACAACGGAAAATAAACTTGAGTATTTGGTACTTTGGTTAGATTATTCCAAACAGACTCTATTTTCTGTAATTCCTAAAATAGATCCCTTTAGAGATATGTTTATGTGCTCAGCAGTTGTCCTGCACTTCATCTGCCCATTATCTGAGCTGAAAAGTATGAGACAGAGGCTGCTCCACTTGATAAAAATGACTGGTCCAATGCTTTACTATAAGACTGTGCCCATATTAAGAAACTCTGCCTTGGGGGAACCGATTTTTCTAACTCAGTGGGCATATATCAAAGAACAGTTTGGGTGCAAAGGGGCCTTACAGACCATCTCGTTCCAACCTCCCTGACATGAGTGGAGACACCTTCCACTTGACCAGGTTGCTTAAAGCCCCATCCAACCTGGCTTGGAACATTTCCAGGGATGGGGCTTCCACAACTTCCCTGGGCAACTTGTTCCATTGTCTCACCACCCTCACAGTAAAGAATTTCATCCTAGTATTTACCCTAAACCTGCCCTCTTTCAGTTTAAGGTCATTACTCCTCGTCCTGTTCACACACCCTTGTGAAAATTCCCTCTCCAGCTCTCCTGTAGGACTCCTTTAGTTGCTGGAAGGTGCTATAAGATCTCTCCAGAGCCTTCTCTTCTCCAGACTGAAGAACCCCAACTCTTTCAGCCTGCCTTCATCAGAGACATGCTCCAGCCCTCTGATCACCTTCGTGGCCCTCTTCTGGAACCACTCCAAGAGGTCCATTTCCTTCTTATGCTGGGAGGTCCAGAGGTGGATACAGCACTCAACATTGCTGAAAACCCTCTGAGACTGTGTTTCAAAGCAACTGAAGTGACCTGGATTTTACAGCAGTATTCACTTCAAAATGCATAGATGTAGAAGCATTTTGAAGTGTTCAGGATATCACAATAAGACAAGAGATTGACCTTATGCTCTGCCCACTAGGATTGCAAATACAGGATTTGACTTTCTGACAGTATTTTAAAAAAAACATTTGTAACTAGCTTTACAGATCACAATTAACAGATAAGCAACCTAGCTGAAATAAAGATAGATCATTTAATGCAGCAAATTCAATATCACATTTAATGCTTTGGAAATCTTCCCTTCTATCTGGCTGCCAGGGTCAACATCTGCCTATTAATCTTTTTAGAACAACAAACATATCAGTTTGAGGCATCATATTATATGATTATGGGACTGGCTATCAGAAGGTATGTGGCAACAATAAAAACTCAAGAGTACTTACTGCTTAATATGCTTGAAATCCAGCAGTTTGCAGCTTAATGCACTACTACTGGGAACACTAGTTACAACATCTAATTTCCAAGGGACATGAAATGTTCAAACCCAAGCAGAAAACAAAATTAACTAGTCCAAACCACGAGATTTTGAAGAGTAGTTAAGATAACAGGTTTTTCCACTATAAACAGTAATATTTATCATATAATAGTCATGATTCTGAAACAAATTCCTGCATTTTGCCTTCTGCTTTCTTACTCATTATCCCACTTCGGAAAGGATGCCTCACAACAATCCTTTCTATGCCGTTTTAATAAATAAAACACTTTCAGACATTTTAATAGTGTCACTATTAAATGAGAGCCAAATTTCCCAGCATCTATAATAAGAGAAATTAGCATTTGATTCCTCACATGTTTTTTTTTAAAGTTCATTTTCACTTGGACCTTTAGCAAACCATAGTCCTTTCCACTCAAGGGTGAGACACTAAACATAACGAGAGGAGAGGGAATTTTCCAAGTCTGTAGCTCTGGTCTGAATCACAAAGGAAATTTTACGCTTCCTTCCAAACAGATGTCATGGCAGAAGAAGTGGACACACCCTCTGCAGATGGACCTTCAAATGTCTCAATGCTGACAAAACACATTTCAATTGAATTTTACATCCAGAATGACCCACTTCCATTTCTCATACAACTGTTGCAGCATCCCAGAAAAGGCTGTTCAACTTTCCCCTTGACTGTCATAAGCTTCACAGAGTTGGAAAAGGCCTGTTAGGCTAAAAGGACCTCAAAAATGACCTACCAGCTGAATACTCTTCCCAGAAGAAATTCTTCAAACATTTCTACAGTAAATAGGGATGCTTTCACACTTGTGTAATGCTTTAATCTGGACTAAATGTGTCAGATAACAGAGGAATATATCTGTTACCACACTCAGTGTTATCAGTAGGGAGCTCACGACTCTGAACATCACGAATGGTGCCTTTTGGTTTAGTGGATTTTTCATGGAAGACCTAAACAAAACTACTCTCAGTTGGAGACTTTCTCAGAAATCTGCCACAAGTTTCCTGAAGTCCTGTAGCACTCGGATGCCACAAAACTAACACTGCTGCTGGTAAAAAGGGGAGTGATCCTGATGCCTATTGGGTTTTACCTTTTTTCTTTTATATATTCTCTGTATTCTTTGCATTTATATTTGGAGCTCTGTAACTTATTATTGCATTCTACATAGTTTTCCTGGTACTTTCTCATGCCATTTCCCTAGGCAGAAAGACAAAACAAATTCCAGGGCTCCACGCCCCAGGGCATACAAGGCCCCTATGCTATCTTGGCTCTTCCTAGCTACCAAGGTTGAGAACAACTCATCGAGATACATTTCACAGACAAAGTACAGCTAGTACTCAGAGGGAGAATATTTAGAAGGGGCTTGACTCAGGGGAGAATTGCCTCACCACTTCTGCTCCTCATTGTTGCTTTTTTGTCAATTATGCTAATTTACTAAACCTATAAAACTGTATGCAGCCCCTGTAGGGGTGGGCTTTTGTGGACCTTCTCCATAACTGCCCCTGGAGGCCTCCAAATAAAGATCCACTTTTATATTACCCCCTTACTTAGAGTTTCATTTCTAAGTTGGAAAAGACAACAATCCTATTGATGTCAGCGGTGCTGGCACGTGGTGGAGACACCAAACAACTGCATTTATTTGCTGCCTTTATTGTCTTCACCTGTCATGTCCACCCTCACACTTCAGCACAGAAGCTTATCCTCTTTGGAGGTGGTTGGTGTTTACAGTATTGTCTTGGCACACCATGGAAAAGCAACAACCATGATGGGTTAAGTGTGCTATAATGTCTACCTCAACCTCTGAAAAACTTCATCCACTGCAGCTGCTGTCTTCAAAAGAGCTGAGACCTCATGATGCAGGTCATATGTAAAAATTCCATTAGGTTCTCTCAGTTAACAAAACAGCACTGCAAAAATTAGAATGCTTCTGGCTGCCTGCAGATATTTTAACAAAATGGAAAAGAATATCCTTCAACCCACCTGTGAGTGACCCGCATTTGCTCTGTTGATAACGGCCCGTGTTTCCTGACACTCTTGCACAGCTTGAGAAGATTTGTACCACTCTTACTGCCGAAGCTCCTCTTGAAGAAAAATACTACTCGGGTTACATGAGCTCAAAAACATGAACCTTAAGATAAACCAATCTACCTTTAGACAGACCACGTATTTGGTAGCACAGTGTTAAGTGTGCTGAGCTAATTAGAAGCTGATGATTCTTCTCCACAGCTTCTATTAAGAGAAAATTCATATTCTACCAGATCAAGGTAACTAGTATGGGAGGGAGGTACAAAATAGAACAAAAAAACCTGTGAGAACTGTAGTAGAAGTTATTCAATAATTATGCTCTCCCTTTTTCCAAAACCCCCAAATATCCAGGAAATCATGATCAATTCTACTTAATGTAATACATCTGCTGCATCATCTGCTGACTAGGTCTTTGATGTTCTGAAAAACACCAGTAACTGTCATAAATAAATCCTCTCTAGTTACTCAGCTGCATAGCTCAACTAATATTTTACCCAAAACCACCAGTATGAAAGCCCACCACTTCTCCGACCTGCTAGTATAATTGGATTAAAACTATTATGTTTGAAGGGAACTATGTCTGCAGTGTGGTGTGTCGCTGGGGCTTCCATCTTTCCCTTGAGTCAGCAAAGAGCTCTGCCACACATTGCGAGGAACACATGTCTTGTGTGACAAAGCCATGTCCACATTATAACCTTGCATAGAAATCTTATACAATGTCAGAAGTGTTCCCTTATGTCTGGGGAATACTTTGTCTGGACAGACAGAAACCATGAAGCAACATGGAGAAACATTTTACCAAGAACAAATGACTTCTTGTGGATTTGTTTCGACTACTGCTAATTATTTCCGTGTTCTTTACTTCCACGGCCCCAAAAGAAGGATTTTAGATGATGTTATTAAGTTGATACATTTGTGCTCATAAGAAGGAAGTCAGAAACCACCGTTTCACATCTGCTGTTTTTCATTTTGTACTTTGTAGTTCCAAGGTTTCTCGCTGACTGCACAGCACACAGCCCCTCCTGCTTTCTCTTGCCTTCCTCTCAACCAAAAACAGGGAAAAAGCCAACCCATATCAAACCATACTAAAATACATTTAACTTGTACTATCTTGCAAATACTCCCTAATATTTTGAAAGCTTTATGAAAATTTCAATATTTTGTGCCTTTATTTGTTCTTTTCCAATAAGCCCCCCAAGACAATAGCTGAAACATACAGTTATTTTTTAAACAAGCCCCTGTTGCTGTTGGCAAATATTTAAGCAATGTCTTTTGCCGGACTCTTTCCCAACATGAACTGCCTGGCTCCTTCCCCATGGGGTTTACAGCCTCAAAAGTGTACTCACCCAGAAATGCTGGGGGAAAAAAAAGGGAAATTAATGTAATTGGTAAGTTAAAAAGTAAATATGCGAGATCAATATTGCTTATGGTATAGCCAGCATCCTTCAGCATGACTCACATTAATCCAATATGGATCGTACATAGTGCTTTCAGCTGAAGAAGCTACAGCATCTTGCAGTCCTAACAACTTTTATAGCATGTCCTTGAAGCGTCCTGTTCCTTTCATCACTGCTGAGAAAATATCACAATCCCTTTACATTTTCTACCCATAATGATAGGGTGAGCAGTGCTGAGAAAAAAAATGCCATCACAATAACAGAGGAAAAAAAACATGATTCATAGGCATAGAAAGTAAATCACTAGGAAAGCCTGTCTTGTCCTCCTCTTTATTTTGCTCATAGGTCAAACAATCTTAATGAAGCCTCCTCCACGCTTGCTTTATTGTTTGCTGTCATATAAAGCACAGTCTTTTCAAATTCCTTAGTTATTTTCAAAATCTATGCTGAAAGTCCTGCATGGATGTTTGCTGAAGACCTGCCACAACTGAAAGTATCAAATCTAGAGGACAGCGCCATGCTCTGCTCTGTGATTTACCTGCCAGCAGCAGGTAAAGTTGCCAGTGGGAAACTATGAATCATGATTACTCCCTCTGGGTAATCCATATCAGAAAAGGAAAGGTGCTACTATCTAACTGCCTAACTTCCCTCTAACTTTCAACATACAAATGAAGGTTGTTAGCTGCCTGGAATTTTCTCTCTTTACCTGAATAAAGGTGATAAATTACCCTATTACATTTTCATATGCAAATTTGAAGCTGGATTGATGTCAGATCAAGAGTCTGCTTCAGCAAGTCTGCCTGGCTACATATTTCGTCAGGGACCTTTATCTGGTAGGAGAAGCAGAGGATAAAAAGCCTTTGGGCAAGGGGGAGGAAACGGTGGAAAGAAGGAGAGAACAAAGGTGCATTTGCAGCACTGAGACATAACTCCACTACTTTAGTCTGTCTTTCCTGGTTGGTATGGATTGTTACAACAAAGTAAACACAGATATCAGCATGATAACATCCAAAGTATTTTCCTAGGATCCCTGAACAGCCAAGCTAAAGTCGTTGCCATTGCACCTTCATTCCTACCTGGAGCTCCTCAAACCAGCTAGATGTAATTGCTAGCCTGGATAAAGCTACCTTTAAGTGCTGAACAGAGTTTCAGAGTGCTTGTAAGGGGCTTCATCACATTTCCTCCAGTGTTTTTATCCAGCTCTTGGCAGACTTGTTCTACCTATTCTCCCAACTTTGCTCCATGCTATGCTTTTCTACTTTTCCCTTTGGTTTCTTTTTCCATTTGAGTGGCCTGTCTCTCTATCTCTTCTGCTATTCTTCACACACAGCATAATGACGATGAAACAACTGCTGCATCTGAACATCATTCAAACTCATTCTCTCCTTCACTCTGTTGACAAGCCTAAAGTCCAGTTCTAGCCACTTCCCGCCACTCCAAATGCTTGTTCTTCTCCTTTTAGATGAAAAGTTCTCCCAGACACAGTCTGAAATTACTGAGACACTAGTATTGACTGGAGAACCCACTTAGAGCCATATACAAACAGAACAGATCAGCAACGAAATGTCAGATATTGAAATATGACCAGCACTAATCAAGTCAGCAATTTTTTCAGACCACAGTAGAGATAGTTCAGAGATCTCAAAAATAAGAGGTCAGTATGCAAATCTAACCAAGAAACAAATTTAGGTCAAATCATATCCCAAAATAGCCATACCCATTTCCCACTGAGTCACAGTGTCTGGATGAAAAATACTTGAGTCTTAACCTTGTTTAATACTCTGAACAGGGGTAATCTAATAACAAACATCAGGACCTTACTTCCTGATGTCCAAAGAAATGAGAGGAGGACTCTCTGTTAGAAACCCTGTCTTTGTTCAGCATCTTCTCCAGGGATGTCGAATATCTCGGACTCGTGAAAGGGATGTAAAGAAAACAGTTTATACTAACTCAGAAGATCTACAAAGTGAATGGACTCATTAAAATCCTTAACAGCTGAAGCTGAATGGCTTAAACGTATTGATTTTATGCAGACCTGTGGCGGTGAAATTCCAATATAAGTTATAGTACTACCCTACTATTTTTTCCTTCAATATCTTTTCCTGTTTATGGAACCATCTATTGACAATGGGCTGGCATAATCCATTAAATTTTTACTTTAGGGGTTTTTTTTTTTAACTATATGTTTATTGTAACAAAAAATCCCCTACTTCTGAATTTATCCAGCTGTTTTGAAAAGTGGATGTGAAACTAAAAGAACAACAAGCCCTTCTCCAGTATCTTCAGACGTGCTCCCGGAGAACTGAGTTTCTTTGTGCCTTTTCAATCCATTTCTTCCTGAACACCAGAAAGGAACTTGAAACAATGATTTCTTCCTCCCAACCACTACTAAAAACCACAGTAATTACACCTATTTTCTTTTCAGACCAAGAATCTTGCAACCTTTTTAGGACATGCTAAGGAGTGACCCCATACAAACACATGACAGAACACTAACAACAGAGAGTTACGGTGGCAGCTTCTCAGACACTAACCCCTAATGTCAACAGGAATAGGCTACTGTGATAATCTTCCAGAATTCTGTTATAAGTTGTTTAAAGATATTTATTTAATGAAAACCAGAATACTTTCTATTTAAGACCTGCAAAATTTCCAACAGTAGTAGACAAGAAACAGATCTGTTTTCTTTGAATGTGTAAAAATCTAATGCCTTAAGGTAAATGCACCTCTGAGTTATTTGGGGTGGTTTTTTTTCACATCTTCCTGTATCTTGAGATTAAATGAATATCTGCCCCATACTTCCCTGCAACTACACTTCAAATAAACACTCAGTGACAGCTCTTGCCAAGTCTCTCCAGACTATTAAGGATGCAGTGAGTATTTCTGGACTTCTTTGGAAGGGAAAGTTGTGGGCAACACACCCATGATCACTGAGGTCTTGCATTATTGCTCTGAGCACACTTCCACCACCTCTGGAAAAGCTGTGCTTGTTTGTTGCTATTTCTTTATCTGTCAAGTCCCTGTTCTATTCTTGGCAAGAGGAGTTTTATAGCACAAGGCTTTTGCAGACATGATTCTTCTTAAAACTTACTTTCTACTATATTTCATTTTAGAGTTTTAGCCATTTTTCCCTGCCATCAGCAGCGACCATGCTTTAACAATCAGCTGCTATTCACTTTGCAAAACAAGATTGTTTCCAGGAGCATGAAGCTTTGCCCAGAGTATTACAGGCTCACCCTCTCTCAATCCTTGCAGAGATCTGCCACGATGCAATATGTCATTCCTGATCAGCACTTCAGGTTTCAATTGACAGAATACAAGTTTCTTCAAGTCTTACAAATATTTTAGCATGACTTTTCCATTTATTTTGTCTTTATTCTCCTTACGTACAGTTAAGAAATTGTATTTCTTAGGTAGGGTGGGTCTAAGAAAACCTAGAAACCCAGCTTGCTTTCTATAACTGCTTGCAGGCAGTGGGAATGGGTGCCAGTTGCATTTGGAAATATTGCTGTAGGCAGCAATAGGTTCAGAGAGAATGTCATCTGCATCCAGTCAAAGGAAAGGACTCTCAGGAGAAAGAATGTTGTTTTCCATCCTCAGAAAGGCTCCAGCTCTCTGGTCTCCTTGCTGTGTAATGCTACTCCTGCCATTTCTGACAGCTCCAGGGTTCCTTTCACACCCTGTCCCACCCTTTTCCTTGAGATGCGGGTTCGGGATTTCACTTCAATTTATTTGTGCTCTCTTCCTTAGAAGTATCATTAAAGAACCTACGTGGGAGAAATTCTATTTAAATCCATCTAGGTTCAACAATGGCAATAAAAAATGATTGCATGGTTAAGCTCATAGAAAGCCAAGCACAAGACCTGGGCCAGTATTCTTTTAATCAAATAATTGCTATTCAGGCGAGACTTTCTGTGCAACAATTATTTCCTTTCAAAAGCCCCCAAAATACTTGAATGAACTCGAGCACTTGAATGACTTTATTTAATTCCCATCATAATACTGTATTATAAATACATTGGAATATTTCTTAAGCTTTGTATATATTTTCTTTTCTAATCATACCACTAGAAAAATAATACCACACTCCAGGATAAAAGAAAAAACACTGTTGTTGGGAAGAAGCTTCTTCTTTAGCTTGCCAAGCAGCTACCAGCCTTCCAAGCCACAGAAATGGCATACAGTGGGGTTGCTATACAACACAATCAGTGGGATTTGGAGAGTTGTTTTGCTGTTTCCAAACATATAATGACTGTTCTGAAACGACTGTGTTTTGCATGAGGAGGATCTGAAGGGAAGCAGGTGGCTACTAACAACAGTAAATATTGTGCTGCTGTTCAGGATGGGGGAGGAGGAGGGCAAGAGCCTGATGGCAGAGTATTTTGTTTCCCCATGACCATCTCAGAGAAGCACTTGCTTCACTGCTGTGACACATTCTCAGTCCACTAAAACTCTCCCAAAAGTTACCTTTTAAAAATATGGTAATAACTATATAGCTAGATTCGCCTCTTGTTTTCCCTTGATTTCATCATCACAAAACTTTCACACTGAGTAATGCTATGCATGAAGGGTCATCAAAGACTTTTGCATTGTTAAAATACATGCAATACAGAGGAAAGCAAAAGAGAGAGAGGGGAAGGGGAAGGGATAGGAAAAGGGACAGGAGGGGAAAAATTTGAGGTTATTTACTTGTCTTTAACAGGCTTGGATTACTTTCCAAGTATAAAGAAATCCACCATATCATGTAGACATGATGAAGTCTATGCTTCAGCAAAATAGTTTTAAACAACAGCCTCTTTTATTTACAGCATGGATCAAATTCTACTCACCAGGCGATAATTTCAGAAAGATTTCCACAAGAAGGATGATCTCAGACTCCGCAAAATACATCTTACCTGCTTCACTCACATTTCAAATTACCCACTCTAAATACTATCAACAAAATCAAATACATGTGTACAAACACATATATTTCCTCTGGGAAGAAAGAATTGCAGCACTCCAGCTCTGTTAACTTAGAGGGTATTCCCTGGCCAAATCCCACTAATTATAACTCCCACCATCAAAATCCTGCCCCCACCAAAGCGAAAGACTGCAGGGCTGGAATAATTTACAAAGAAAGTCAACCATGCCATTAGCAGAAGGTGAGCTGCGCGCTCTCCCCTTCTATCAAAAAGCTAGAGTGGTTCTTCTATTTAATTAATGTACACCTGCTGTCATCTTTCTGGGGATGGTGCCCATTTGTGCAGATCACCAAGATTATAGAATAGCACAAATGCATCCAGCAAAGTGCTCTTAACAGGCATTTGCTTACCAAAAGAGAACTATCTATATTCTCAGTGAGAGTTAGGAGCATTTGTGGTTAAATGGGAAAACATATTAATAGCTTCCCTGTTTCTTCTCCTCTGCGGGCTAATGTACTCCAGAAAACAGATTTTGTTTCAAAAGAGCAGGAATATGCCTGGAAGAGCTCCTTGTTAAACTACTGGCTACATGCAGATAATACCATCCTGGGGACAATTTTTTCCAGCTACTTTTAATATGAAGCAGCATTTTCAAAATCATTTTGTCAGACAGCTCTTCCACACGTGAAGGGCTTGAATTTTGATGGCCCTGAAGTAACAGCAATACTGCCTTCACTGTAGAGTCAGCTCGGCAAGATACTAAATGTCCTTGACTTTCATTATTTAAAAGTGCACCTTTCCTGGCAGGATTTTACACTAAAAATAATCCCTTTGGGAATGCAGAGGACCCAGTTGGAATCCAAAATTATAATACTAGTGATGTTAATAATAATTCTAATAATGAATTTATTGAGCCTAGCAGAATTTTACCTTACAAAAGGAGATGTCCCATATCTTGGTTTTGGTAGCACAGTATCAACATTTCAGCCCTGAAGAGGTCACTCAGTTCAACTGTTGTAGGTGCCTTCCAACCAAACTATTCTATTTTAGTACACGTATCATCAGATAGAAACTGTCACACATTGATGTTAAGTGTTTGGTCAAGTGCATGTTTGTTCATCCCAAGGCAGGAAATTCTCCTCCTAAAGCAGTGTGAGAAACCTCAGCTATTTCGCAAGCAGATGCCTACATTCCTTCAGAGGGAAACCAACATGGATCAGCAAAAATGTAGACGAAGATACACACCTAAAGACTCAGACAGGACATACAGCCTCCCCTACTTAAAAGCCAATGTTGGTATTTTGGAAATAACAATTCTTCTATCAACTGATACACGGTAAATACTGGCAAATGAGGCAAGAGTTCACAATTACTTTTCCTTACACATTCAGATATGCTAATACAGCTAACTTATGTCATATTGCCTTTTAGCTTTTTGAGCTGTTTTGTCCCTCTTCTGTTTTTGTATGCTCCACTTGTGCACTGCATAAGTATCACTTATTCAGTGAGGAGAAGGCAGGGGAGAGTGATGAACCTCCATTAAAATGGAAAACACGAGCCCAGAATATTTCATGTTAAGCACAGAGAGAAATTTGTTTTCTGACGAAAATAAAACAGACCCTTGAACTTAAAAGTCAATGACAGGAGAAAAAATACCATGAAGATATGATTTATAGTAGTAAAAGAAAGTTATTCAGGAGTCAATAATTTTTCAAAAGGATTAACAGAGCATATGCAGCATTATCCATAATGGGACAGGGTAAGTATAGGAAGCTCAATTTGCACGCTATTTGGATTCAACTGATATTTAAACTGCTGATATCTAAAGTGCTGTTGCTGTGACAGTAAAGGTAGAGGTCCTGTACAGCCTCTGAAAATTAATATAGTTCAGAGAAAATTGTAAAAATTGCAATCCTTTTCATATCTAGTGGGATTTAAACTATACAAGAAGGATGCTTCTTCAGAGACTAAATTTCCTTTTTTTAATCATCAGGACACAGAGCCTGGCTAAAAAAAAAGGCATCAAGGTAACTTTTTGAATTCAGATATATCTGCCTCTGGGATTCAACTAGGAATTTAATGCCAAATGGAAAACAGTAGGTAAGCATGAAAGCTGAAGTGATTTATCACTGCTATCTTTTCAACAGATAAGCATTTGTTTGTTTGAACAAACACACATTACAGTACATGAAAAGAAAAATGTTTTGGACAGCACAGTTTCCATAGGGCTTCTGCACAATGAAATTCCAGAAAACATTCAGTATAAAAGTTTTGGTGCACAAAGAAGATTATTAATTTTCCTTCTGCATGACAAATAGATAGATACCTTTATGCTAAACACAATTTTAAAGCACCATACACTATTCAGGTTCATATTTTCAATGCTTCAGAAAGCACGAAGAAAGGTACTTAAATTATTAATTTCTTGGCATATAAAGTCAAAAAAGGCCCAAACAATTCAATTGAAATCCAGTTTAGTTGATAGATAATAACAACTGTTTTTCTCTAGACTGCCACTTAGATACCCAACGTTGAAACACCCTGATTTCTTTCCATCTCATACATCACTACCAGTCACAACGATTCCACAGATCCTCTTGCTGCAGCATCACTATCTTGTATTTCTGCTGTCAGCAGCAGGCATATCACCAATCTGTTTCACTTTTAGTCATCTCAGCGACTGATTGATCAGAATTTGGATGTGAACAGCTTTTTGCATGGTGCATGTCCCATCCCAACTACAGTGGCTCAGCAAATCAAAAAAGGATAAAGAACTATACAGTCCTTTCTCCTCCCCAAACACTTATGAGAGAAAAATACAATTCCAAATTAAATACAAAATATAGCTACCATGAATAATAAGAAGTATAAACAAAGGTGTTTGTATTTGTACCTATCAGATAAAATGGAGGAGATTCTAATATACAGTCAGATGGGTTTTATAAGTGATAAAGACAACTGGAATCTGGAAAAATTAGTATTAAAGGAAATAAATTATTATTTTGATTTTCTATTGTTTTCGCTTCTATGTGATTAAATAAAGGCAGCCAGGTATCTATTACATTTAGACTCTAGTGCTAGATGCGACTGCTGATACACTGATCCTATCAAAGTGGAGGGGAGAAAAGAAGCTTTAAGTAGAATTAGAGTTGCTGGCAAACGAAAACCACTGTACCAAATGTTTACATCAATGCAACAAATCTGCAAAGAGACAGAAAGTAGCTTGCCTGATCAATTCCTTGCCTGCCACAGCTGATGGCTATTGGAAAGAAAAGGAGAGATGAGTTCTATTAAGAGTAAAAGCAAGCACATAAAATAAGGAAAAAAGAACTAGAAGACTGTCTGCAGACAGTCTGTCGAGGAAGAAGAAAAGTCAACAGAAAGGATCCTAGAGGTTCTTCTCTGTCTCGTTGAATCTTTGAGGAAACCAAAGACTTTACAAAGGAACAAAGAAAATACTTTTTGGAGAAGAAAATACCTTTTTAAAATGGGAAGGAAGGAAGGAAAGATTGGAAGCTAAATGTGGAAGTCAGGTACAAATAAAGTTAAATCAGTGAGAGGAGAGAGAAGCTGCAGTATGCACAGTATTTTGTCCATTTTATTTCCATGTTCTCAAAAGCAACGTCAAAAGCCACTTTGTTTTAAAAAAAGTAAAGATCTAGTCCAGGCTCACAACCCTTGCACATCTCACATGGTGCTAACTTCCCTTTTGCCCTGGCCCTCCAAAAATACTCAGTCCTGGTATTCAAACTTGAGGGTAGATCTCTGAAGAAGACCATTCCTCTCCTAATCCTTTAAAGACTTCTTGATCAGAGAACTTATTTTCTGCACACTTCAAATCTTATAAGGATTCATTTTGAGCTTTTAGCTTATGCCTTCCAGAACAGGCCCGATTCAAGAATCTCAACGGATGGGCTTGCAAATTTGTCATATGCTCCTTGAGATATTCACTACTTACAAGTATGGTGAAGTTATGTCCATTCTTCCATGGATGATAATCCCTTGCTCCTTTGGAAAAGACAGTGAGGGGACAGTTTTTGGTCTAACATGACATAGTTCTGCACACCTGACCAGCCAAAGCCTGGCACAATCCCAAATCAGCCTGCTAAGGGGCCAGAACTGTAAATAAGCCTTCACCAAAGAGCAATTTCGGAACGACAGGTGTATTTATATATCAATGGATGAATCTATACCTGGGTCATACCCACACCAGAAGCAAGAATTTCTCAACAATATTTTCCCTTTCAGATTTGCGAAAGGATAATGTGAAAATTCACGTCTAGTGAAACGGAGGCAAGGAGAAATGCAAGAAAGATGATGATGTGGCATAATGAGGTTACAAACAAGACAACAATAAGGCTGCAGTGTAAGAAAGTTATATAACCATTTTCTGAGTTGCATGTACTTTCTGCACAGCTCTGAAAAATACCTCTACTCTACCAAGAGAGCATACTGCAGCAAGTCGCCTCACTGATTTCGGATGGTAGCATTTACCTTTCCTTATAAGCCATCAGAGAGACAACTGCATATTGCGTAAATACAGTTGGGACATGAATTAATTTCAAACCTATCACATAATCTGATGAGATTTCCCTGGAGACCTCCTAGCACTTTGCAGCACTGTGAGCCATTATTTCCATACTTATTGGAAATAACGTCTGAGCCCAGCCAAGGCACAATATTCCCATTGAGAGTTGTCACGATGGGAAAGGAATTAATTCATATTGTCACTGGACACATCCAGGGTCTTTTTGGCATTATTACCATGTACCCCAAAATATATTTAAATCCACGACAACACAGTACACCATAGAACATATCATTTGGGGCATTCTAAACTTGGACATACGTTCCTTTTTACATATAGAGGCCGCAAGTCACATTTCTCTCTATTTACATAAGCCTGATGCAGCTCCATCATCTTCAGTGGTCAAGCTCCCGGCTTGCACCCCTGTGGAATCAGAACCGTACCTGTGACATAACAGAAGCACTCAGGATTCTTTTAAGATGCAATTTATTAGAGAGATAGACCTTAATCACAATGAGCTGTGATGCTGGCTGTCATATTTTAGAGGATGAGCAAGAAGCTATATTTTTTTTTTTTTTGCAGTTAAATTAATTCACACTTCTTATGGAGTTACTTATCTATTTTAAGCATTCTCCAGGTGTTACCAGATGTGGACAGATCCCTTTGTGCTTCAATCAGCTATGCCGGAAGTTTTGGATGTACTGAAGACTCACCGATGCTAAAATAATTTTTAGATTTCCAAGCCATTCTCCAGCAAACTTTTACCAAATATTTCTGGTTTATTTTTGCAGGCAAATTTTCTCCATTTATAGTTGATCTGTTTTTCTTACCTGATTCATACAAGCATGCTTGTAACACTGCAATTTGTCACCAGGGAAACAACTGTTCGGTCACCATAGCTGATGTCACTGAATGAATCAAGTGAGAAAATCATGGAAATTATTTTTTAAAAAACCCTACAACATCAAGCAAACAGCTTTCTAAACAAATTCAGTAACAATTTGGAACTATCCAGACAGAAATTCAATTAAATGTGATGCTTTTGTTTCATTTTTCAGAAATTTTCAGGGTTTTTAAAACTTTTTATGTTTCTCTGTGGGTGGCAGCCACTGAGTAAAATCCTGTAAAACGGGTACTAGCAGGCCCATCTCACAGCCAGCACCACATCTCACAATGAGATTGCTGCAGCTTCAAACCCATCTCTTCCAAAACTTTCACAGGAGGCTGAGACACAGCAGTCTTCTCCCTGAGGGTATGCTGAGACCTGACTTGTCCACTTAATTAGCCACTTAACCATTCTAGCAAAAGAGGCTGAACCAGCAGCTGTCTGCAAATAGCATACCATTGCCCAGCAGCTTTAAATATTATATATCTATATCTTTATGTATCTCCATTTTCCTGACAGAAATAACCGCAGGCCAGAAATCTTTTCAGCTGTTGTGCCCTACCCATGTGGATGCTACAGTGATGTCTATTTTATGGATCAATGTTGATTTTCATCCAGGATTCTGTAAAGCTTTGAGGCAAAAACCTTGGAAAGGGAAAGAGAGATACCATTTCATAATCCAGGGCAGCCTTTTGGAGATTTACACGTAACTCAAGTAAGAATCCAGAATAACCACATTTTAATTTAAATAATATATTTCTCTATTTAGTAGGAAAGTAGATAAACTCATTTATTATTCTGGCTAACTTAAAAATTTCTTATAGCTACTGGTAACACACAGCTAAAAATGGCATTCCAAGGTGATTCCAATTTTAAAAATAATAATAAATCTTATTTATCACATTAAAGTTTTATAATTTTGTCACAATTTGCATGAAAAGATAAGCTCAACTTTATTTCTCAAGTTGTATCATTGATGCTGCCTTAGAAGCAGCCACTTTCATCACTATCACATGTAAAATCTCTGGGGGATTAAACTTCAGGAAACACTTTCACAAAAAGAAGTGCCTCTAATTAAATGTCATTAATTTACTAGCGCCCTGGAATTGCGAGTATTAAAAAAAATAATAAAATCCTCAAGCATTTTTGCTTTGCATGTGAAAAATGTTACAATCACTCTTTTCAGTGAAAATACAGAGGAAATAATATTAGGTGACAGCAAAGTTCATTGCAGCAGGTCAATTGAGATTGTCAGGATTCATTAGCATGTGTGTGACTGGTAAATAATTGAGTTAATTTTAGGCTGAGTGACATATTTAGAAAACTATGAATCACCTTATTTTGTGAATTTAATCAACCTTTGCTCTTCCCTGGATAATTCAGTGTACATCTGCAATATTAAATTGGAACTGACTCTTCACTCTGTGGCCCTCACAAATGCTAGTGGTTTGAAAAATTTAAAAACCATCATCTGTATTAAACACTGGCCTCCAACAAGGAGTTCAACACGAATAAAGCACCATAACTACAAAGAAAACAAAAATCAAAAAACGAACAAACAAAAAAACCCCAAAAACTCCCTAAGAAGCTGAAGAAGTTACTTTCCTCAACTGAAGTTTTAGCCAGATTTATGCTGAAATCTCAATTTTCTTTGTCTCTAAGAATAAAAATGCTAAAGTCCGCAAGATAGTAATGGAGAACAATTATTTCTCTGGAAACTTTCAAAAAAAATAGCTTCTCTTTGAAAAATTTAGTCAGTCCTCAAATGCTTCTTGGTGACACTCTGTTAGCCCAATTATCTCACGTTACAAAATGAAAAAATTACACTGTATAAGGATGTTCCAGCTTTGGCCCTGAAAAATGCTACTTTCAACAGCAGGAAACATCTTTTTTAAAAACTTAGGTTCATTTGGAAGTAAGTCACAATTCCTAGCTAATGTGAGCTATTCATTTACTTTTCATCGGATGTCTTCTGGTCTGTTAGCACAGTTTCTCTTCATTTCTGAAAGACATTCTATTAGCACTAGATTTGATATTGAACATGACAATATTTAGGTAAGAGTGGGCTTTTCTATGTAAAATTTAAGCTGTGACGTGCACTAGTAAAAAAGGGCAATTACTCTTCAGTTGTGTATTTTGAATATGGGAACAAGTTGCTTGTGGATTACTGGCAGCTACAGCTTGGGCTCTGACACTTAACTGTCATTAATACACAAAGCAATTAATGTAATTATAAATATGGGGAAAATATCAACATTATTTACACTAGTTAGTTATTAGGAGGTAAAATACTTTGTCAGCTGTAATACAATACAAATTGCTGCAAAGCGTTCAATACAATTGTAACACGCATATATTCAAAGCACTACAGTTTATATTCTAGGTCTGTCCTCCTGGGATCAATTTATGATCCTCTGCGCTGGGTATTTTATCTTGACAAAATAAGGATACTTTGTGTGTAGCTACACTTGGCTACCACACACTTTCTGTGCGGGTAGGATTCCAGACCCAACCCTTGCACAGTAAACAGGGATACACATCGGGATGCATGGGAGGCAGCATTAGTGTCTACACAAAAAGCACCATGAGTGTGCACCTGCCTCTCCAATTTGGAAACGTTTTCCTCAAGCAAAAGCACAACAGAATCAACAGCAGATTGTATCCATTATCTTCACTGTTGGCATTGGTTTCTTGAGTGCTCAAGCTAAAAATCCCACTTGGACATGTTCCATCTGCGCCCCATGCATGCACGGGAGGTAGTGACAGGCAGTGACTCTGCAGTGGAGGTTTGGGAAGTCTACTGAAATGATCCCTGCAGGTGACAGCCAGATAGGTGAGTAATGTAATATGGACAAAACACACTCTCATAGAGGACTCCTGCTTTCTTCCATACTCAAATTCATTAATCCACTTAAGCAGAAAAAGTGCCTTCATTTTCCTTCATTTTCTTGCACTTGGAATTAAACTCCTGTTAAGAATTAATGGTGTTACAAACAGTAACCAATCTTAAACCAGACTATTTCAAAGCTCCTTATTAGTGCTTTATTTTTTAAGTCTGACAGTTGTGCCACGCATTACTGACATCCTCAATTATTAACACCTTGTGTTACTGGGTAGCATCTGGCATGTTTAGCAGTGGGACTCGGCCACGACCATTCCAGCGAATTAGGAGAAGTTGCTCCCAGGTACCAAAGTGGTGTCCTTGTAATCACCCATCGTAAACACACATTTCCCTAGCTCTGCCAAAGGAGACAAACAGCTGCAACACCACGCCAAGTCAGAAAAGTGAAATAACTTTGATTAATAAAAGGGACAACACAGCAGAGGGGCATATTACTAAAACCACAATGGGCCTAGATGGGGAAGCAAATTAAAAATGAACAGGGAACTTCTAAAAGCTGACACGCTCCCTAACCAAATGAAATTGCTACTGCCCAGCTCATAATGGCTGATGCACAGTCCTGCTTTATTTCCCAGCTGCTCCATGAGGCTGATTCAAGCTCACTGAAAACAACACGGTTCTTTTTGGACACAGTCTCAAGTAAGAACAAGAACACACAAAACATCTCAGTTTAATTGATTAAACAGTTCTGCTTAATATCATTATCAATGGTCTGGATAAGGGGATCGTGTATACCCTCAGTCTCTTTGCAGAGGACACCAAGTTGGCCAGGAGCGTAGATCTGCTGGAGGGTAGGAAGGCTCTGCAGAGGGATCTGGACAGGCTGGATTGATGGGCCAAGAACAATTGTATGAGGTTCAACAAGGCCGAGCCCTGGGTCCTGCTCTTGTGTCACAACAACCGCATGCTACAGGCTTTGGGAAAAATGGTTTGGAAAGCTGCCTGATATAAAAGGACCTAGGGGTGCTGGTTGACAGCCAGCTGAACATAAGCCAGCCATGTGTCCAGAGAAACTTTTCTATCAAGTCATGGTAGGATAAGGGAGAAGTACTTCCCTAGTGGCTACAGAATAGAAATTCCATGCACTTACCTTTTCCTGGTAAAACTACTAAGCAAAAAGTCAGTTTGAAAGTGTTTCCAAAGAGGTAATATATTTGTGTTTTTCCAGAAAGCTCAATGCAGAATTCAGACAGTTTCCTGACAGTTGGTATCTGTAAGTTCTTTGTCTGACCAGAAAGCCTTCTTTTTCTTTACAGAAGACTAATTTGCTTAGCTGGTATACAGTATGTATTCAGTGTCCTCTTTTCAGGCGTCACATCCCAACACAGTGTAAGTCACTCTGCCCCTCTGGAGGGGTCTTGTGAGCCATACACGCCTTCAAGACTACCAGCCACCTCCCTGGCCCCTACATCAGGGGACGTAAAAGGACTGCCCCTGCAGCGGGTGACCGCAGCCTGCTGTCACTCCACAGCAACGCCCACGCAGCAGTGCTGAGGGGCTGCATGCCCTGTGCCAGGGCTCTGTTCCATGCACAACCCTTCTAGCTGAACTTCCCAGTTTCTGCCTGCTTGCCACATTTAATATTACTTTCTGTGTTTAATGTTTCAGATTTGTGTGCAGTTTTAAAAAAAAAGAAAAGCTGGAGCATGCCAGTTATTCCTCTGAGGTTTCAGAATACAAACTTTGCAGTTCTTCTGCTGTTTGGCACAGGCTGCCACAGATGGAAGACAGATATCTGTCCGCCAACGTTTAAAGAGGACCAGATTTTTTTTGTTTAGAAATTTTTGCTGTTCAGCACTTACCCCCATACAATCAGCCAGACCAGCCCTTCCCTCCATAACAAGTGCATTCACAAAACGAACAGGGGAGACCAATGCCTGCACAGGATTCACACACACACAGATGTCTGCGGCGCATTGGGACTGCCTTGATGGTTAGTTTTGGAAAGAAAGGGGCTCACTTTTTCTAACCTGGCTTGAAAAACTCTGAAACTCACATATCCTTCTACCACAAGGGAGCTCATTTACTGAAAAGGAAAACAAAGTTGTCCAGTAGCCTTTTCCGCTAATGTCAGCCAGGAAGGTTTGCTAATTCTGAGTTGTTCCAACCCAAATATCTGAGGGAAGCTGTTGAATTGGTGCATGCTCTTGCTAAATCAGCTGTGCTTCCTTGCCTGCTGATGGCTGCCAGCTTAGGCTGACCTCAAATACTCTAGCTTCCTCCCCCCGAGTGTTACAGTCACTCTCTGCTATCACACCTGATCTTTCACAAAACTTTCTGCACCTTCCAGGCTTGTCACAACAGCCCTTTGAGCATAAGCTGAAGCCAACTTGACACAACAGATTTCCTTTTTCTCTTGGAGACACGCATATGCCACAAAGACTGCAGTTCACCACCTACGCAGTTCAAACACTCTTGAGCACGCCCAAGTGGGATAGCACTTTTGCAAACTGGGCAGCACTGCTGCTTCCTTTTCTTCACCCTTTTTTTTTTTTCATTTTAAAGCAAAAAGTTGCTTAAAGCAAGTCTGTTTGAGGTTAAGTTCCTAATTTATGCTCAATGAGCTCTCTTGTGCTGTGTCCAAAACTGGCACAGAAATATTGTTGACTTTTCCTGGAACCCCTATGCACAGCCTAGCAAATGGAGCTCTCTCTTCTCCTCCAGCATCCCTGGAGCCTGAATACTTCAGGGCTTAAAGATTTCTTCCTTATGCAGAAGGGTGGTGCCTGCATGACTCTGTGCATGCAAGGAGAAGTTTCCAGGAGTAGCAGAAAGTAAGCTATGTCACTAAAGTCCTGCAGTGCTCACTCCTTTCTTCCTTTCTGCAGGACACGTTGGGGAAAATTCAGGGAGAAAACAAATGCTGAAAACCAACAGGCACTGGGCCACGTCTGGAGGAAAGCAGGTAAACTTGCTACCCCACGGACAAGGGCACGGCTGGCAGGTGGAGAGAAGCCAGACGGCTGGTTTGCTCCCAGCTGGAGATTAAGAAGTCGCAGGTGAACCAAGGCCACGTGCCCTACTAATAGCAGCAGCTTCCTGCTCAAAATAAGAAGCAGGTTCACACATTTGTTCTCCAGTTGGGTTCAGATGTAAGTTGCAACACAGATGTTCACAGGGCACAAAGGGGGACACCCAGCAGAGCTGGCTGCAAAAGAAAATTTACAGGAATGACAGCAAGTTGCCTTTACAGCAGGCTCTCTAGAGAGGCAGTAAAAGGGAAGCTCATTCTGCTATGATTTTTTTTCCTGAAACCCCTCCTTGTGTAAGTCCTCACTGCAGCCAATCTCCAGAGACTACAAATGAATTAAGAGGAGAAAACACGGGAAAGCAAAATAAGAAAGCAAAGTAGAAAACAAAGCAGAACAAATGAGAGCAAAGAAATGCATCAGAAAGGGGAGCAGTAAGGGCATATCCATAGATATGAGAAATATTAGGAAAACATAAACATTGGAAACATTGATCTTTTGCATACACTCTGAAAGGATGATTAGATACAGGATTCTCTGACAGGCCTGGACACAGGTCTGAACATCCAGGAGATCTAGTACTAGGACATTAGGTGATCCAGGCAGGTACCTGAACTCATACATAAATTGGAGGCAATGGTTCTTCAGCTTTTGTTAAATATCTTGGGACCTACAGGTGAAGCACACTATGAAGACATGTTGTATTCCAATTCTTACAGAATAAGCAACTTAGTGCAAAAATTCACTTTTGTGAATTTCATGCATAAGCATTTAACTTCTCCCTATTTTTAAATCTCTTCAAAGTTTCTCTTACAGATCAAGGTAAGTCCAACAGTTACATCCACGCATTCAAGAAACATTTCACTCCTTCAAACTGAGTCTCAAAAAAATTGTTTAGGTCTATGAACTCTTTGGAAAGAAAGAACAAGAACCTCTAAATCTTCTCTCATTAATCTTTCTCCATTGCTAGGAGTTCAGCGGAGCTTCAAGAACCATAAAGTGAGACCTGATTTTAAAAAATAAATCACCTGAAAATTGCTTTGTTATATGCAAGAATGTATTTCTGAAATTGCCTGAATATTTTCTGTAAATGATTGAAGTGAGATATGAGCTTCACTGAAATACCTAAGAAGAAAATTTCCAGGAACTTCAATGTACCCAAGTTTTCAACCTTTATGGTTTCTTCCCATATTTAGTTATATTCATACATTTACTACCTTCAACAGTTGCAAAAAAATCCAAAGGAAACACAGATGTAAAGCCAGATGAAGCACAGCCTCAAGCACGGAGGGATCAAGAGTAGAGCTACTTCCTCTCACTGATTTTACCTTCAAAACTTCTTGTTTGTGGACACTCACCTTTTTGTTCACTCTGAAGTTAAGTTTGTGCGTTTGGCTAAACATTTATATCTGAGCAACTGTGAACATCATACCCTTCCCAATTTCTGTCCTAAAATAACCACGTGTTATTGAAAATTCAGCCTGCAAATATCCATCACACTGTCCAATTCACAGCAACTGAGATTTATCAAGAGCTGTAAGAAGCTCAGCATTAAACTGTCAACAAAACTCACACATTCCAAACCATCCAACACAAACCATGAATGTATCCATTACACATACCTATTTATTGCAGATACTCTCCAAGTTTCAAGAAGCATATAATCTTGAAGAATTGCTTCAAGTTCAGAATCCAAGATCTGAAAAGAAAAAAAGATTTTATATATATTTCAAGTCATTAAAAGTATATGGCTTAAGCATATAAAATGAAAAAAAATATTGTGCAAAATTACTACTTAGAAATGAGTCTATGAGCCAGTCCTTCTGAAGCTGTGCATCACCTGAGAAATGTTGAGGGGGGATAACAATTATGGCACAGTAATTTATAGCATATTACATTTAAGGTATATAATATTGTATATATCCTTAAGCAACTTCTACACGAGTTCAAAATTAGTAGAAAACTCAAAAAACCCCTAACTTTCAAACAGCAGTTTTGCTACAATTATTTGCAATGAAAAAACAAAACCAACATATTGAGAATGAAAAAATGGCAGTGGCATATCAGAAAATATAAACGATTTAGGAAACCTCAAGCATCCTTATGTACATTTAAGCAATATTCTGCCTTTAGCTTGCAGCAAAACAGTGACATGAATAGGGAAACCACATGAAAAATCAAGGGTATCCTTAAGTGCATTATTTCTTTAACGTCCAAAAATTCTGAACACGGCAGTTCTGCTACAGGTGTGAAATTCTGGTTGTACATTCTTGTAAGGATACATATAACACCTAATCACAATTAGTCCCAGAGTCTCTGTAAATTTTCCTGGTGATTCTCACACAGTGACCCTGAGCTTAATGCATTTGTTAAATCTGATGTGCTTAACAAAGCAAAAAGGAAGATAATGCAGCAATAGAAAGTAACAGGCTCAGCAGACTAAGGAAAGACACAAAGGAGAAATAAAAAAAGAAAGAAAAACGAAAAAAGGGAAGAAAGTTCATGTGTCCAAATGCACTTGGTCTGATCTCTGTTCTGGATAATCACCATCATGAGTACATGCTCTATTGAGTATTTCTGTGGCTCTACTGGCAACTTTGCATGCTGAAACAAGAAACACCATTTCACACAGGACTGCCATACAGCTACAGCTCTTAAAGATAATTAAGAGCCTATATTAGAACAAGTCTTGTCTCTTTTCTTTCCACAGAGTTTTTCCTGAGCTTTTTTCCAGTAGCTGCTGGAAAAGTTTTCCAGCTGTTTTCCAGCTGTGCGACTGGCACCTACCTCATGACTCCCAATGAAGGATAAGAGAATCAGCTACGGAATTGTCTATGCCCACTACGCATCAATGGTCACCTGGCTGGGACCACCTATGTGTCCCAGCTGAAGAACAGGCATCTTCCTCTCCAAAGGCTCAGACCACCCAAGGAGTCCTGGACTCCCTCTGTTCCCTTCTGTGAGCTGGTAATTTTCAAGCAGAGAGATGAAATGTAAATATCAGCATGGATAATTATTTCACTGCTCATTTTTTGCAAGATAATCAGACAGAAAGATAAGACTCACTCTGAGGAACAGAAGCAGTAGAAATTTTTATCCAGCAACAGCATGAAAGATTCTGCCAATTCTTCTTACAAAAGCAACAGTTCATTGATTTGTAGCTGCTGCCTACTTTCATGTGCAAGAGCAACAGAAATCCCTCACTGGTCTTCTCTACATATTTTCAGACAATCACTACAAACATGACAACTTCTAGGAATATTTATTCTATGTACTGTGTAGCCATTCCTGCTGTTGATGTGAACTACGGACAAGCCAGGCTCAGAAGCTCAGATTCAATCACACTGGCACGAGTAACATCACTACATCTCCACCCTTTGCATCTCCTCCTCAATTCCCCAAAAGAGATTTCCACAATAATGCATAATCACAAAGAGAATGTCATCAAAGTGAATATCAGCCAAATACCACCTCTAAAATGAGTGGGAGCTATTTAATAGATAATACCAATAAAAATCTGCAAGGTCAGAAAGTGGCCAAAGTTTACCCTTTATTTTCTTCAGTAATGTCCTCCTTTTTTTCGTACAGTAATGTCCTTCCTTTTTTCTACTTCTTCATCCGTTAGCCTTGTAACAACTTTTTCCACAGAGAATCATAGAAAATCCCCAATTGGAAGGCACCCACAGAAGGCACCCAAGAATCACTGAGTCTAGCTCTCTGCCCCTTGCGGGACTACCTAAAACTAGGCCAAATGACTAAGAGCGTTGTCCGGACACTCCTTGGATTCTGACAGGCTTGGTGCCATGACCATTTCCCTGGGGAGCCTGCTCCAGTGACCGACCACCCACTCAGTGAAGCACCTTTTCATAATGCCCAATCTGAATTTCTCTGCAACTTCATTCCATGTCCTTGTGTCCTGTCACTGGTCACCAGAGAAAGGAGATCAGCACCTTCACCTCTGCTGGTCTCTCTTGAGGCACCCCCTAAGCTATGTTTTCCCTCTTACTTATCTCCTCCATTTCTTACCCAATTTATTTTTGCCCATTTTACCTTCACCTGCAGCTGACTACAAGCACTCATCTTACCACACCTTGACAGGAATTGCCACCCTTCAGATGTAGCCCGTTAACCACCTAAATGTGTGCTGTTCCTTGGCTGAAACATCTTCAGCCAAGTGACCTTGACAATAGGTAGAGATTCCAGGGACTGAACTGTCAGGCCCTGCAAAACTTGTGTCATAAAGGTAACCTCCAAACCGACCAGGTGTAAAATCCTACTAATTCGATAAGGCATGAAATTATATTTCTCAAAGACGCATTTCAGGGGATTGTTGACCTGAGAATTTCTTATGACATATTTACAGAGAAATGTTATGAATTATTGCATGGCTGAGATAGCTCTGTGACAGAACGTTTGCAGCCAAAGATAAGAACAATTGTGTGTTAAGTACAAGCACACAATTTTCCGTGCATAATATTAGCAGTGTTTATTTTAGAATGGACCACCCACCTGACTGTTCCAAAAAGCCTCCTGGAGCTGCTAAAAGATGCCAGAGAAAGTTTTCACTTGTAGCAGACTTTCTATCTTTAATAACACCAGCTGTCGCTTTTACAAACACATTATGCCCTTCACAGTTATCCCATATTCTGCAAACACCAAAAAACCCCAAACTCTTCCACAGTTATTAACATCTGCTTCGCTTACTGATTCTGACAAACTGAAGGACAAAGGCATGATTTAACAGATTGCTCCACATAAAGCAGCTATGCAGTCCACGAAAGGATTCATCAAATGCCCCTGTCAGAGAGCTTTACAAAGCGCAGCTTAATGAACGTATGCAAATTGCTATAATACATAAAATGCCTGATACCACTTCAACAAGTAACGTGCTTATGAAATCTATGGAGAATGGTAAGATAGATCAATCTAATTTGTCTTTGAAATAAAGTGATTTGGTTTCCTCCAGACAATTTCAATCTTATTTTTTCTTTAATGCCTTGAAGCACACATTACATACAATGAACCACTGCTTCAGGCACTGGAAGATGTGATTATTCAATAGAAAAAGCATGTGGCAACAGACAAACTGGAAGCACACTGGTACTCTTCAATATTTTCCTTCAATGTTTTGACATGCTGGCACTTTTAAAAAATTGTTTTTTCCAAGCCTTGTTGCATTTAAACAGCCCCTATTTTTTCCCGCTGTTGCTTGATGTGAGGTTGAAGCCAGAGTACAAGTCAGGCTGATATTTACAGCATGAGGAAATGCTCAGATATGAAAGTGCATCAGAAAACAACATGCATCCAGGATGATCACTGCTGTTGCTGTTTTCAACATTATTGATCTAGAAATTTGATCTTTTTTTCCATCAAGATAAGGAAAGAATAGCTTATGAGCTAAAATGATTTTCGATGGAAAAAATCAACTTTTTCTAGAGCTTTATCCCTCCTGAGAACTGAAAGTTCTTTTCACCAACTGACTTGAAAAAAAAATATAAAAATTCATTTTCAGCGTTTTGTCAAAGAAGCTAAAACCCACAATCACCCTTTAAGAACTTTGTGGAAAAATAAACAGAACTTCTCTAATTTTTTTACTGAGGAAAAAACCACACGAAAAAGAACACGGCACAGTATGTGCATCAGAAACTAGAAGGTGCAAAGTTCCTGGATCTTAGCTTTACCACTTAGGCCAGGCAGGTGTGAAAGAGAAAGAGGACTGTGAAGTATCATGACTATCTCTTTGTCTCTCATGCTGGGACCACAAAAGGAAAACAAGCACCAGGTAACACTTTGTTGGGTGGTTCTTGGTTATGCTATGTTGTGTTATGTTATGAGAATTCCCAGTGTAGTAGTCTAATAGATAAACAGTTTCAACTCTTATGTCAGAGTATGACAGAATCACTTAGGTTGTAAAAGACCTCTGACATGCATCAAGTCCAACCATTAACCCAGCACTGTCAAGGCCGTCACTAAATCATGTGCCTAAGTACCACATCTACATGACTTTTAAATACTCCCAGGGCTGGTGACCCAACCACTTCCTTGGGCAGCCTGTTCCAATGCCTGACCATCCTTTCGCTGAAGAAATTTTTCCTGATGTCCAATCTAAACTTTCCCTGGCACTACTTGAGGACATTTCCTCTTGTTCTATTGCTTGTAACCTGAGAGAGGAGACTGACTCCCACCAGTCTGCAACTCCCTTTCAAGTAGAGAGGGATAAGGTCCCCTAAGCCTCCTTTTGTTGAGGCTAAACAACTTCAGTTTCCTCAGCCGCTCCTCACAAGACTTGTGCCCTACGTCCTTCATGCATTAGATGTTTCTTGTTAAAACAGAAGTAATTGCTGTTACTGTCAGAGCTAGACACAACTTTTGCTCAGTGCCTTAGGCAAAATGATCAAGATGAGCAGTACTTGGTGCAGGATTCTCAAATCTCTCTAATCATGGGACCACAGTTTCTGCACTGAGAATTAACTAAATTGTAAAACAAGAGTCCAAGTTGGAATGCCATGTCAGAAATGTATTGTGATCTCCTCATTTTAAAGGCACTTTAAAGGCATTTTAAAATCCTTTCCATTCTGTTACACTAAATATTCAGTATGTTCCAGGCACAGTGGAAAAAGCTTTTATTTCTGTGCAAATGAATATACATTAGAGTGAGTGTTTATAACATTTTTCTAGATTTGGGTTTATATAACTGACAATTAAGGGGTGATATCTTTAACACTATGTATCACTTCTAGATGCCAGTATCACTTCTAGATGCCAGTTAGCAATATTTAACAAAGCTGCCTGTTTATCATTTTTATGTCTTTTGTTTTTGTATTCAGATTTGGTCCTCTAGCTCTGCATTCAGTTGAAGACTAAAATCAGGGAATAAATGAACATGACAAGCCTTCCTTTATTATACCTCATTTATCAAAATATCTCTTTCAGGTTCCATCATTACCATCCCTATTTCAAATATGTTCTTTTTAACATAAGTCTATAAGTACAGAAAAATCTCTCCCCTTTTGACCGTGCATCAAGGCCAACATATTCACAGCGGATATAGGTAATAAAGGCAAATTAAGGAAGCTCCACGTCACACCTCCCCTCTTATCTCCTGAACCCATACAAAATTACACTAATTATCATAAGTAAAATTAAACGTCCTACCTTTTCCCTGAAATAGAGATAAAATTATTATTCTTGGGAGTCAATCTTCTCATAGGTCCCTTAAGATGTAACATCTGACAGATTTTAGGGCAAAAAAAGAGACTCTTATACAGATTCCAGATTCAGTACAATAAAACAGCTTCAATAAAGTATATTAACCCGTAGACCATCATTGACAAAATTACAGTCACACTGTGTGCAATGGAGTGTGCTACATGATAGTGCAAGAAAACATTTTTTTAACCCATCACTTTGTGGTGGTTTGTTGGGAGTCTTTGTTTCAGGTTCTTCAGGAACAGCAGCATTTAAAATCAGGGTGTACTGCTTTAACAAAATAGGTGGGAAGCGGAGCCAGTCCACCCAGTCCCACATCCCTACCCACTGACAAATTCCTGCCATGCACTGCAGTGAGGATATTAACCCATCGCTGCTACGGACAAACTACCTGTGCTGGACAGCAGCATTATCAGTAACAGCAAATGGTTCTGGGACAATCCTGAACTGACAGTGAAGTAGATGAGAAAGCGAAATCCTTGCTTTGATAAGCTCCTTGGCAAGCTAGTACAAACCAATGTTCCCTATTAAAAAAGAAAAATGAGGAAGTTTGTAAGATTGCAGACCTTCTTCTACTCAAAGAAAGCAAATTTCCAGGGGCTGAAAACGCCCTCTCTCCCTGACCTGTGGGAAAATGCAAGAAAGGACTCACTGCTCTGAAGTCTGTCTCAAAACTAGCATCCAAGGTACAAAGAGTTCCAATCTGAAATATTTCTGTGGAAGTATTGAGTAACATTACTATGGCAGACACTTCTAAAGGGAAGGGCCCCACCTGCCCTGACAAAGGCACACAACACAGACACTGCTTTTGGTTTGACAATGCAGAACCTAAGGCACCTTCCTGCATCTCTACAGAGTGTCTGAAATACAAAGAAATGTGCTCCTATCACTGCAGTCTAGAGATTGGAATGCAAATTTCATAAGGAAATACATACCTTTGGGGTTTTTTGTTTTAAAAGCAAGGCAGAAGCACTGCACTACTTCATCCCAGTGAAAGACTGGGTAAACAGCTGAATGCAATAGATGCAATAGATCTCTAACCCTCTACTTTTTCTAATTAAAGTGACAACTCTTGGAAACCCCTGTTCAAATCAACATAAGAAATGTAAAAAAGGGGTTTAAGTTCAATATAGATAATATTTTTTACAAGACATATGAGGACAACATAGGTAAGTTCAACATGACCGTGACGTTCATTTTTCCTGGAAAGTCCTTAAACACTAGCACCATAACATCTGAAGATTATGATACCCCACTCCTGCATGAAAGGAGGAATCACTCAGAAATATCCACCAGTAACATCTGGTCTCAGAAACCACAGGTAAGTCAAAAAATCCATAGAAGAAACAAGAGGACCATCAAGTCCTCCTTGAAATAGACACCTATTATAATTGGGGCCAGATGCAATTCAAAGGTGTTTGCTTACGTCACTTGAAAGAAAGAAAAGTATGATGCTCCCTTCCATCACAAAAACAAAACGGAAGCTGGAGCTGTGAAGAGGAACAAGATCAAACAACTTGAGAGGAATCTAGGAAGTCCTCCTAAGCAGTCAGTCATGCCTGCTGTTAGAAAAGGAGGCCAGGCACCAAGATGTCATTTTCTGAAAAATCAGAGCCAATAGGAATAGCTTATCAAGATAAGGAGTATTAGCAGACAGGCTAGTGGCAGAATTAGTTCACCATAGTGATGATAAAACAATTTTAGGAAAGCAGAGCAATTTTAAGAAAAGGCAGCTAAAAATACCTGCCTAACACACACTGCTCCAAGTCCTTCTCATCTCCAGTATGCTGATGCTTCAAAGTTAGCCGTCCCAACAGACAGCCCTGTACTCTGTCTGCCAGTGTCACGATGACTTATAGCATGCTGTGGTAGGCTCGCAGTCTCTGAGGATTGCGTGTCTCTGTGAATGATGAGGAGAGCTGCATTTTGTTCCAGTTACCATGAATTAGGAGCAGAACCCCATTGACTAGCAAGCTTTCAGCACAGGCTTCAGCTGGGAAAAGTCTGGGTACAGTGCTTGGGTTGCAGTATTGAAGGCATACACTACTCAGAAGGATGAACCGGGTCTTGTCCAGGTTTCTCCTCCGGCTTTGCCCATGAGGACAGACGACGCAGTGTCTTTTCCACAGAGATACATGCACACCACACAAGCCCTTCCTAGCACCACCAACAAAAGACCAAGACCAGAATCCCATATGTTTTTCAGGAAGGAAGCTGACATCCCCATCTCCAAGGCTCTGGCAACAACAAGGAAATTCTTACACTGACCTTGTACTGCAGCCTTCTGGCATATGTTAATAATCAGAAACCACTAACCACTGCATTAAACATTAAATAGGTGATAGTGTAGACACACGAGCAGTAGCCAGTTTCCTGTTTAGCCCTTTTGGTAACACTGTGAGTTCATATTGCATGCCTGGCTGGTTTTTTTCAATCCCTGTAAATGCTTCTACACATTCTCATAAACATTTCCCTAAATTTACCAAATTCTCTCTTCAAGTTATTTGTTTTTCTACTCAACTAGCGCACTTGGAGTTTATTCCAGAACTTCACCCTCTTGGGATGTTTGAAAAATTTCTGTTAATGTTCGGTCTAAATTCATTCAAGACTAATTAATAAACATACTATCTTGAGCAGTTGTTATCCTTCAATTTCAACAGCTCTCCTCCTTCTCTGGTGTTTGCCCTCCAAAGGAATTTAGTACAAAGGTTTTATTTCCTGGACATTATATACAAGTTACAAGGAATGGAGGCTTATCATATTTTGTCAAAAAGTCTGACAGAAGGTAACCAACCACGGGGAACATGTATTTAACTTTTTTTCTTACTAATGAACAAAACGCAGATGCTGATTTCTTTTCCCAGTTACTCCAGTATAAACCAGGAATGGTTACACCTATGGCTAGAGGTAAGAACTGCATCTGAGCAGGCATGTGCCCAGGGCTGCAGTGAGGATTGTGAGCACTAAGCTGTCAGCAGAGAAGAAATATCTAACAGAGAAGGGAAGAGCAGTTGGCATCTGTCATGTAAGAGCCATTTTTTAGAGGCCTTTGAAAATGAAAGGCATTGATCATAGATTTCCTTCAGTCCGAAGAGACTTGAAAATCAACACATCTGGCTTCTAGACTCCTACTCTCTGGGTAAATGCTGTACCTGCTTCAGTTCAGATTGGACACAGGGAAAAGGTTCACTGGGAGTGTGACTGGTCTCTGGAACAGGCTCCCCAGGGAAGTGGTTACAACACTGAGCCTGTCAGAGCTCAAGGAGTGTCTGGATGATGCTCTTAGTCATACGGCTTAGTTTTAGGTTGCCCTGCAAAGAGCAGGGAGTTGGGCTCGATGACCCTTAGGGGTGCCTTTCAGCTGGAGATATTCTGTGATTCAACGCCTATGCAAAAGGCAATTTCATCCTCTCCATTATTCAGTGTAACTATCACACCTGTGTGTTGAACTCAGTGCTACTCAACTGCATTAGGAATGGTCTTGGGACACACAATGCATCAAACCACTCTGCTGTTGTGAAGCTGAGGTAGCATTGCCATGGCCAACACTGAGTCTTTTCACTTTTTGAACTGCAATGTCCAAACATCCACACACCCTGTATTTAAATACACAAGGAAGCCAGGTCCAGGACAGAGACCTTAGACAGAGAGAAATACGTACCTCTAGGGCTCAATTCCTCTCATCCTAAATGTGGATACCTAAAACAGCTTAGATGAATTGCATGCAGCTATAGGGGCCAATGATCATAAAAGGAATCTAGGGAGAGCAGCTTTGATGTAGGCACTTATGCTGTAGATAAGGAAGTTGAGACAAATCTTCTGACGGAAGTCTGCCTCAGGAGAGCTGGCATTCAGACAGATCTGAAGGCACAAACAGTGGTTCAAAGGATGGGTTTTCAATGACATCATGATCTAATCTGTAAGTCTTTATTCAGTCCTGCCTTTTCTATTTGAATACTAAATAGAAAAATTTGAGATTTGGCTCAATGATAGCAATAAAAGTCATCAGGAAGACTGATTTATAAGAAAATATTAAAATAACTCAATATGTATAGCTTGAGTAAAGCCACTATTGAAAGGGAAATATGATAATTATCTACAAGCTCTGGAAGGATACACACACTAAGGATTTTTTAAATAGGGTTTTTCAGGAAAATATAGCTCAGAATAATGTGATTATACCAAGCAAAGTAAAATTTAGGCTGACAGGGAAAAATTCCTAATAATGAAGTGTATTCTATTGTAGAATAATCTTCCAAAGGCAATTGGCTGAAGTCCAATCACATCTAAAGCCTGGACAAAGCCATGACTGTCCTGGAGAGGACAATCCTGCTGCAAGATGGACTAGATGACTCAACGGTGCTTTTTCATTTTTAAATTCCTATCATTCCGCTGTATTAAATAATCCAATAAGTCAAAGGGAAGAGGGAAATAGGCTTAGCAACAATTGCACAGCTGTTTCTTCTTCGGGGTCTGCAGGCTGCAATCAGTGCAAGACACTGATTGCACTGAGGGAGGAAACATCTGGATGTGGTCAGAGCACACAGTTAATTCAGGGCTACAAAGTCGCATGCCTGATGTCCCCTTTTCCCCCTCTTAATACAATAACATTACCAGAAGAATCGACCCTGTGTTGTAAATGTATCAATCATGATTTTTGCTGCACCAGCTACTCATAATTGGTTTAAGCTTTCTTGATCTCAGATGCCAACCGGTGTTAAACAAAACACAAAAAATGCATAGCCCGTAGGCACATATTTCCACTGAAATAATCTTGCCACATGTTGATCTACAAGGAGAGGGGCAACAATGTTTTCTTAAAGTTGTGATACTCATTTTTAAAGCCAGGCAATATTATACTCATTAATTTTGAAGAGGCTTTGACATTTTACAGCTGAAATGTCTTGCTGAGAGTCTGTGCTAATACACAGTCTGTTTTCTGTTGCAGTTAAGCCGCAAGTAACAGAATCCTTCTTAAAGAATGACTATTCAATTTAACTGTGGATTTGATTTCCCTCTCCAGAGAATATTAGATGGTCTTAACAGTATGTATATATACATAAAAATATATTTTCTGAAGAAAGTGCTTTCAAGTGTAACATTAGCTTTCCATGATCGATTGCAACTCCAGTTTTCCCACAGCAGTCACACTCTGTGATGCTGACCAAACCCCTTTACCCACTTCATGGAGAGGTCTGAGACTTCAGAGAATCTAGTTGGGATGTATAGCAGGAAACAACTTTTCTAAAAAAAATTTATATGAACATCATCTGAAGAATAAATCTGCATACCATAGGATCCTTTGTTATGTTTTGTTTTATTTTTTGTCATGAGGGGTTTTTTGCCTCAAGTGCTCAATTAAGCATACAACAGCAGAGACAGGATTTCTGTTTTTCAAAAGAAGGAATATTAATGGAAATATATGTCTGCATAACAAAGCAGTGATCAACAGCTCACAGCTTACACCACTCATTCTGAATTATTCACGTTATTTCTCCTTGATTTCTTTCCCTTTTCCAATGAACTTTCCAAATGAGAACCCAAATTAATATTTTCCTACTTTCTTTCCTTTGTCAAGGAGTTAGGAAAAAGCAAATATTAGAATTTTATCACACACAATCCTTCTAAATGCTTCTACATTTGAGATTTTTTTCTTCTCTCATCTTAAGATAATACTCAGTATAAAGCATGAACCACCCTTTAACCACCCATTAGCAGCTGCTAATTCCTACTCCCTGCAACAGAACTACGGCAATAAAGTGGCAGCTGTGTCCCTGCAGTCTGCCTGCACCTTGCTTCAGTGGAAGGAACCCACTGCTTTTAATGGGTCTGAATTTATGCCGAGAGAAAAACCGGCTGCTGCATTACAGTTTGAAGGGGTTGGACACACAGGGCTGCAGGATGGGGTTCAAAGAGCAGCCTGGGATGTGTAAATGATGGAAGATAATCAACGGGAAGGCACTGGGGCCCAAGTCTGTGGACTGCACGGGTGAGGGCACGTGACCAGGGCACTGGGCAGCGGTAGGAAAAGGAGCAGACAGGGAATGGCCCTATATGAAGCAGCATTTTATCATCTCAAATGACCACAAGGCAGAAGATACTGCCTACCAGAATACCCTGAGAACGTGATGAATGCATTTTATCCTGCAGCTTTCTGGGCAACTTGGGCAGAGCTCTGTATGTAAACCCAGCAACTAAGTCTCTGCTGCTGCCCTTGGGCTTGTTTTCTGCGTGATGTCTAAGCAAAGCAAAAGCAAAAAACAAATAGCAAGACCTGAATACGATGAGACAGAGGAATGGAAAAGCTGATTAAAGCATTTTCCAAATGCCACACAGAGGAACAGATGAAGGAAGAAGTAGAATTACTCTGGTTTACTATTATGCACTTATGGTAACACTCAGCATTACGTACCAGAAGTTTTTGAGGTCATTGATTCAGCGTGCTCACTTTTAGGAAACCAAAACTGATATGAAGTCCTGCCACAAGCTCAGATTATTATGTAAAAGATAATGGAAAACTGCTAAACGGAATGGAAAAAAAACCCCACAACAATCCCCCCACTCCAAAAAAAAAAAAAANAAAACCCCACAAACAAAAGGAAAAGCCACAAAAAAACCATGCTACCAGTCAACCAACCAACCAACCAAATACCTGACACACCAAATCACTTTTATTCAACAGAAAAGACTAACTTGAAGGCTAGAAAAAGCATTTTGAGGCTTGGGATGTTGTCTGTTAGCATTTAATAGTCCTATTTCACCAGGAAATCTAGAGGACCAGGGGGCAAAGTAGGAAGGAAGAAGCTGGACAGAAATAAAAAGCATGGAACAGTTGTCCTTGTTTTAGGGTAAGCAAAAGGAAATCGTCTCAGCTGGAGAAAGCAGGGAAGGCTCCAAATCAAAGGCGCACTTTTCAACTTCAAATTACTTCCCACCCCCTCACACCCACAGTGAGAGAAGTCGTGGAAAATTAAAATGCATGAAGATTGAGGGGGAAAGCTTTCCTTTTTCTTAAAATCTTCTAATTTGGGAGTCTGAGTTCTGACTTTTAGGATTAAATCACAATTAATAGCACCTCTGTTGCTTTGTTTTGAGATGCACATTTTAACCTACTGTTCTGAGGACTCTTTCAAGGTTTTGTTTGGATGGTTTTGAGTTTGGGTATAAAGGAGACAAAAAGACGCACAAGGGGATAATCATCTTCACGAAGTATTCACAAATATCTCTGCAGTGAGTTCCAGGAATTGTTAGGGACTATGGCTCTTTGGCTCTGTGTGTGTAGTGGGTGACACATTCAGATCCTTGTAAAGCCAAAATCCTCCTGGGCTCCCCCTCCACTCTGTAACATTGAGCAAGTTTAACAATTATAGGCAATTTTCAAACTAGAAACATTTACAAAAGACTACCAATATTGGCTTGGCGTTCTGAATTACAAGAAAAGAAGACTATTTGATTACAAATGAGATTCTTAGATAACTACATACAGAAATCCAGTAAGTTTATATGCATTGATTGTTGCCACAATGTTGAAGTGTCTGTGAGTGCAACTGCATTATGCAATTAAGGCCCAAATTGTAAAATTTAACCATGCAGTGCAGGCATATCATATTTTAAAATTGTTCCAATCAGTTAGATAACACTCCCTCTTCTGCACATGGAGCCATTCAACAGTTTTAAGAAAAAAAATCTTTCCAGTTTTTCTTTAGATCACAGGGTGGGTTGGATTTTTTCAGCTTAAGCCTTCCTAAACCATAGAGAACTAAATATTGAAAGCACTGTACCAATTTTGTAATTCAGAAAATGGGAGTTTAGAAGCACGTCTCACAACTTCATCAACAGCGAAGGCCTAGGTTCTTTAACCACCATCCCCCACGCAACTTTAAAATATCATCTTACGGTTCTCCTGCATTAGATCCCTCAATGGGTTCAGGTAAAGGGAGAACAGCTGTCCACAAACTGTGAATTTTAAGAAACGTTTAATTAATCAAGATTAATAATAAATACAAAAGAGTAAAGAGTTCCATCTTTCACTTAGGGAAGAAAAGCACACTGTCACACCAGCTTTTGAAAGATTTACAACCCAAGCATAGGTTCACAAGGTCTGCTGGCTACACAGTGTTTTCGCATGACTGAAAGAGATTTTCTTGCCACTAATAACACCAGTTTAAATTTTAATAGAGCTGTTCTGAAGAAAAATAATTAACATATGGTTGACTTCCCTTATATTAGAGAAAACAGTAATAGCAACTAAATCAGTATCTTCTGTATAATTTCAGCTGTCTTGGTCATGATGGGTTGTGCATCTGACTCATCTCACAGACATGCATGACATAATGAGAACAAACACAAACTGTTTGCAATGTCAAGGATTAGATTTTACCTAAGACAGAGGAAATAGGACCATATTACGAGGGACTACCTAGGAAGCAGCAGCCAGCCAACATTACCTCTTTGAGTCACAGAAAATCCCTGACAGGTGGTTAATTGATAATAGTGTATCACAAGGCAATCTCTACACTTTCAACTTGATTGCTAGGCTTCAAGTGAGGGCACATAATCTTGGCTTTTCACAGTGCCTCAGTTTAAGGTGTCACTCAGAGCACTTGGTTTACAAGCCCTTCATCCCTGCAGAGTTAATTTCTTATAGGAAATTTGTATCTGCTACAAAAGGGGCTCAAAGCAATCTCAAGCTGTGGCAGTGCCATAGAGGACTTCTTGGGATGTGATGTCCTACCAGTTATGGCTACCAGCACAACACCAGTAGTTGTCAAAGAGAAATCAGGACACTGATTTCCACCTACCAAATAAACTCTTGTCAGGACCTGCTAGCTGATGTTTAGGAATGCTAGCTGAAATAAACAAAATAGGGAAATGATTAGTGGCATTGAGTCTGGCAGGCGGGTTCTTATCCTGGCAGACGCTCGGCAGACCGTGGGTTCAACTTAGTCACAAAAGGAGGATGTGAAGAAGCCCAATCAGATAACAAAAATAGTCTGCAAAACACATGCTTCTGCTTGGGATCGTATTTATTAACACAGCGATTCAAGCAGTCTTATTCTTAGAACAAGAACTAAAATAACAGAACAATCCCAACTGTCAGAGTACCACCCATTAATCACGAGGGTTCCTATGTTTGAGGAAAAACAGAGGTATCCAAACAACCATCCACCCCTTGTCTAGCCCCCCCCATCAATTTCAGTGGGACAAAGCAAGGAGTTTATGGCAACTGGAGTCCTGACTGAAATGGCTGGTGAAGGACCTAGAAGAGGATGGACTACATGCAAGCTGTGGCTGTATTACATTTCCACTCAGTGCGGGGAGGGATCGGTAATGCCAAAATGCAATGCCAAACATATCTGGGATAAATCACTCTCTGAAGCCGTCCTCTTAGCTGGGGAGAACAGGCCCCTAACTAACATCTGTAGGATCACATCTGGATTCATCCCACCACCATCTTGGCACAGCAGACTCTATAAAAATTAAGCATGCCAAAGGATTAATACACCCATCATTTAACTCAGATGTCCATAAAATGATTGCTGGGGTTCAGAAAATACGAGTGGCGTAGTAGACAAACTTCTGCTTCCATCGATCAGCTTTTCATTAACATCATTCATCCCATCCTCTATATTCTGCATAAAATCTGCTTTCTCTCTTTACCATGCAAATTCCTCTTACATAATAAATACCGCAACACAATAAATCCTTCAGTGTCCCTTTTCCTTCTAGGGAAACTGTCTCTGCAGTGCTTTATGCTGAAAAGGTTTTTCAGACCTCAGCACAGGCATTAACTGTGTCATTTCCTTCCCGTGCAAGCACATCCAAGGACTGTCTTTTTCATTTTCTCCCTGGTTAAGGAAAGGTATTGCCAACAAATATCTTTGGCTTTAGCCATCGACCTGTGAATGACTGCATGGATGAAAACTCCTCCTAGGATTGTCCTAGTGATGGGAACCTTAATTTAGAGACCTTCCTCCAAAACGAATCAGGCATGAACGGTAGGCTGTTTTGAGGGGTGGGGTGTTTTTTTTTGTTTCTTTGCTCTCCTGAAAGATTTTCAGATATCATCTAAAGAGAAAAAAATCAACAAATGAAAGCTCCCCCTATTAGGGGCTTTCAGCCATAGTAACAGCATATAGAAAGAAAATAACCTTGAACTCTTTTCTTCTAGGAATGTTGCCACAGCCAGAAAACCTGATCCTCTCCTCATGGAAAACAGGTGAATTTCAGAAATAAAATCCAAGCTTGGACCCATCTCTAACTTTCATTCATCGATTCTCAATTTTTCTATACAGTGAAGGAAACACTAAAAAGCTCTGTGTGCATATGAAGGCAACCATCTGTAAGCAAAAGGACATTATCTGAATGTAAGAAAGCAAAGGCAACAGAAGGAACTGCTCCTGTAGTAATTGCTGTCTGCTATTACAGTGTCATTTTGAGTTGTCGAAACTTGGGACCTAAAACAACCCCCACCAAGTTTTCTTCAGTGTTTTTCTGTGTCCCACTACTTCTCTTTTGAATTGCCTTCATAAATTCAAATTCCTCAACAGCCTTGTTACTGACTTTGAGGGAAAATGCCAGAGAGACAGATTTAATATGCAGCTCCAAGACACTTCCTTACCCTGCATTATTACCTCCTCTACTGCAAGAACAGTGTTTCTCCTGGGAAGAATTTGATTTCCTTACTTATCAACACCTTCCTCTGCACGTCAGCCTGTTTCCTCTCACCCTCCTTCAGTCACACAGTAAAAAAATCCTAGAAAAGGTGAAGTGTTGTACATGTTCATGAAAGGCTGATTAGGAATTGACTGCTAATAGAATAGATGCCGCATCCCATATTGCTGTGGGATTTGCTACCAGCTATCAAGCCAGAACATGTGTGCACAGGTAGCAAATATACCATGGAGAGGCACTTGTGCACCTCGCTATTAGCCTGAAACAGATTTTCCAGGATCCGAGCAGTGACCCGTTAATAGCTTACATAATGGAAAACAGCACCAAAATGAGTCAGTGTGCTTGGCAAATTCAGATCATTAACCATGAGAAAGCGCTTCAAGTAGATCAAGGGAGGAACACATACCCCAGAGAACATTAAATAGAGAAGTCTTATTAGTGATGAGTAAACAGGTGCAGTATCCTTCTAGATTTGGCAGGATGGACCCCCTCATTTCCCACAGAGAATTCCTCTCTGAAAGACTAGGTCCCACATTACACAACAGAGAACAAGCTGGACTCTTGACATCCCTTCCCAGGTACCTACTCACCAAAAGGGAGCTCTGTAAGAAATAAGCAGGAAGATAAAGTACATAGCTCCCACAACTGCAGACTCACCACTGTGCCGACGCAGCAGGAGCATGCAGAGATTAAGAGCAATCCATGCACAGATCCATACTGTACACAGTGTGATAAGGAAAGACTGGGGCCCTCTGGGAGGCTCTGGCAGTCTGCAAGCCAACTGGGCTTCACTAGGTGGTGGCCATGGTGTTTTTCAGTAGGAAGTCAGACCAAAAGTAACACAGATGAGTTACCACCCCACTCCTCCAAAAAACCCCACCAAGACAAACCCCAAAACCTGAAGCTACAGACAGTTCATTCCAGTTAACACTGAACACCAGAAAAAAACCTGAGAAACAAAATTCAGATAAGTTTATGCCAGGGCTGCAACTGTTCCACTTGAGCAGTGATGACAACTCATGGCCAATATATGCACATGGAGCAGTAATTGCATTGCAATGGTGGTCCTGTACTAGCTTGAAATATCTACAGAGGCACTTGCACCACAGTTTTGGAAAGCCTGGTCTAAATGTTTTGACCATTTCAACCACATATTTCAAGCATTTAAAAAAAAAAAATTAAAAGGTGAAGAAATGCAAGACAAAAATGCAGGTTTCCACTGACCCAAGCTAGTATTTATCACATTCTATATGAAAATGCAAATCAGAGTATATTTAATGTTAACCCAAAATGGTTTTGTTTTTTTAAAGCATGGTTTAACAAGTTTTGTTTTAAACTTAATTGCTTGCATTGCAGTATAAAGAGCATACTTGGTTCTATGTCAAACAGTTTAAATCACAGAGTTTCCAGAGACACAGTTTCCAGGATATACTGAAGCTGCTTGAAGAACTTACATTTCATACTTTCAGCAATCCTCCACTTCCATTCAGGTTTCTCAGCCCTAGGTTTTATCCTAGAGATATGACATATATGTAGCACTTCTCCATATTTCATTTTTATGAAATTGAAGTGACTCCTTTGATATAAAATATGTAATTTCTTCTCATAAAAGGCCAATACAAGGGCCATTTGACAGGACAGGATGTTGCACTACTGTTTGAGATGCCTATCTCGGCAAGCAAGTCTGGCGCTACACACAATGCTCACTTGGCTTCGTTTCCTTATCTATTTTATGTTCACGAACAGCTGGAGATGGACGTATAGAGGCTTTAACCTTCCGCAGCACATCTAAAAAAGTACACAACCAAAATCTATGTAGCTGTGAATGCCAGAAAGCCATCTGTATACAAGTTAATTGCTTTTGGTTTGAATAGTTTCCATTTTTATCCTGCCATCTACATTTGCACCTATTCAGTGGTTCAATTTGAACGCAGCAGGGACATGAACCATGCTCCAAACCAGCTCTTCCATCTCCCATGCCTGCTTTGCTGCAAGCCTTCCCTCAAAATCATTCCCTCCCTTAAGCATTTTCTTCCCTCTATCTGTCTCAGAAATCAACCAAACAAACCTAAGGAGTGCTATTTACACCAACACTTCTGTGGAGTGCATTACTACACTGAGTGGATGACAAAAACAAAGCACAGGCTTATTTTCTGGTTTCCCAACGCCACTTATTTTCCAGTGACAAAATCAAGCTGTTCAGATGCAACAAATTCAGCCCTGAGCAGAAGGAACAGCAATGTCAGCCTAGGAAGCACCTGATTGCTTTGAAAAACAACCAGTTGTTCCTTTTATTCATTAAATCTGTATTTACACATACGCATGCATGCATAGTAGATTAACAATGCAAATCTAATACCAAAAAAAATCTCTGACATCTACTTAAAATCTTGCTACTAATTACAGATGTGATTCAGACCAGTGATGTACTTCTAATTAGCAAAAATAAGCAGTCCTGTTTTCCATGGAGGAAATGAGTATGGCCTAACTAGGGAAAATTAAACTAAAGCTAACACTGAACACTTTTGCTTTGTACCTTCTAAACAGTTTTCATTATTTCTGACAGATATTTATTAATGATCCTATAAAGGCATCAATATTATCTAAGCAAATCCACTATTTTCTTCAAATATCTTCATTTGTACTTCTCATCTCAGAATGCTGTTTCTGTCAGAGACTGAGTGCAAAGACGGAAGTTGTTTTACAGGCAGGCTTAAGCTTCCAATATTTACTGGAACCAAAACAAGTACATGGAAACGCTCCTAAAGAAACACGCACAAGAACTTTACTATATTTACAGAAAGTGTTCTCAAAAAAAATAGAGCCATGTCATCCAAATCTGTCCCTTTATAAATATAAAAAATAAGTTTTTTAAACATCGTTTGCTAGGTGTAGGAACAATAACAACAGCCTTGCAGTAAGTCACTGTGGCCTTCTAGGTGGTATAACTAAACTAAAACACTATTTATTGTGACCTTTCCCATTTACTTTACAGTTACTGGTCAAAAGTACAGTGTCACCCTGCAGACACGCATAATCAACTTTATTTTCCAATCTAATTGAGAAATGGAGCTATTAATGTCAAGAAACATTAAGGAGAAGCTGCTCCACTGAACCTGCTCTGTCTAGCTACCTGGCGTTAGATTGTTGTGATTAAAAACTGCTCAGCATGCACCCAAAGGAGCACAGAGGATCATCAATTTGTAAGGAGGACCCAAACCTTCTCCTGCCCCATTTCCCCATCCCATCACTGGAGTCCTCCCATTTGCAGCACACAGTGAGCCTGGAGGCACCATGGCAACTCAGGGAGCCCAAATAACCCCTGGGAGACATGAGCCCTGACCAAGGCCCACAAAGGCAGCTTTCACTCTGGGGACCAGAGGAGTCATCCATTACCAGAATTCCACGGGAGAGGCTATTTGGGTCACCCCATAGCCTGACCCCAAGGGCACAGCCACCAGACAAGGTGGCTATCAGAGCAACTGGGGAGTCCCAGCCAGCTGCTGGAGGGATTAGAGGGCATAGATTGGGACACCGGTGCTGAGAAAGAGGACCCAGAACCAGCTACTGGATGAATGGCATGTGGAAGACCAGCTGCCAGGGAGCCTGTAGTGTGCATTTGTATCCATGTCTGTGTGTAAGGGGGTTTGTTCTGGAAGCTGGACCAAAACAGAGGCTTTGGCAGCTCGTTTGCCTAGGTGCCAGCACCAGCAGACACAGGACATTTAGGGAACAGTGACTGTCCACAGTGTACACACATACACATTATATACTCCCTACTAACAGGGGTTAGTCCAGAGCAGCCAGCGAGAGGAGCAGGATGTGGTCATTGCTGCTGTTCACGCTGGCATGAGTACAAAGTGTGCCTGTGGCTCTGTGGAGCTGGCCATGTATATAATGTACATAATATACACTGCATGTGTGTGCGCCTACTAGCACACTGCTGTAGGAATACAGCCTGGCCTCGCTGCTGCTTGGACCCAGGAAGATGCAGCTCTGGCAGCCTCATCTTAACTGGACTGCTGGATTCAGGCTCCCCATAACACTTGGAAGTTCCCAATAGAGGAGCTATCCATCATGCATAAACTAACATTTATTTGGAAATAAAGGGATGTGACAGAACTGGCAATTTTCCAACAATCGGTCGCGATCCTCTCACAGTAGCTGTGACATAAGACAGAAAGTCCAGACTGGAAGATGGTCATGGCAGTCTCCAAAAGATCTTTTGTTTAGAAACAGCAATTTTTTTTTGTTGTTGTTCAAAAAAGTACATTAATTGCCAAGCATCTGCTCTTGTTGTGTTCTGTCATTTCCTTGTCCACACACAGCAGCATGTTCTTCTAATCAGCACCAAAACGAAAAGTAAAGGAGAGGTTTCAGGTCAGACCACTGCACCACAGCACCAACATGAACTTCACTTATTTGCTCATTTAAAACTAAGTTTCAGCATATACTAATAGATAAGAAAATGTGTTCTTCTATTTAAGAATATTGGACAATTTTAACACAATTTATGACCTATTCTATTTCTCCTGTCCGCAGTAACAGGGAACTTCAAGAGCGACAGGTCATCAGAGTCTAATATTTAGGGATGACTCAAAGACAGATAATCCAATCTGCCTCACAGCAGCCTCACGCTTCACCTACTTTAACAGAGCTACTTCTAATTTGTACCAAAACAAGATCAGCATCAGGTCCCTGGATTCCAGCAACAAAATGTCCCACAGCACCAAGACGATGTTATAAAGTGTCATATACCACATACACTTGAGGTAAACAAAGTCCTTTGTAAACAGTAAATGACCAGAGAGGATTACGGCTGTTGGCTTCATCATCTCCACTGCATGGAAGAAACATAATTTTTTGGAATACAGACAGTACCCAATCCATTTTTTCCCCCTCAGGACAGGAGAGGAGATATTTCCACACCATGGAAAACAACAGCACTGGCTGAATGAGAGTCTACAAAGACATCATGAATTAGCAGAAAACTACTTTGGAAAGATAAGATATTAAACATTTTCTGTGGGGAATAAGAACACTGGAGATTATTTACTTTGCTTTAATTACTTTGGCACACTGCTAGATTAGTTTTTGTACGTTACTAGATTTCCATACCATCATTTAACAAATGCAAAGAAGCGAGTTCACGTTGTGAATATTTAAAGTTCACCCTATCCATATTATCTTGTCCTATGCTGGAGTTTCTGCCACTCATTTCACAAATAAATAAGAGGGCTACAGCTTCACTTTAAAAATTATTACTACAGTGATGCAAGCAGCACCCTCATTTCTGGGTATGTCTTTCTCACTTGCCTTGCATCTATCTAGATGTGTTTTGACACGAACACACTGTTAACATATACAATATCAAAGGATAAACATCAAGTTTCACTGATGCTTTCGATCTAGATTTCATTAGGTAATCATCCACTCTTCTCAACACTTAACTTTGATGGAAAACTGATAATAAGCCAATTTCCAGAGGGTTATAAGTAATAAAACCACAGTGTAACATTTGTAAGAAGTTTCCTTGAAGGCTTTATGAAGTGTTTAATAAGCTTTATAGTTACGGACCATATTACAGAACAACACTAATAAAATAGCAGGTTTAGACTCTCCAAGAACTAGAGCACAAATAAACCTATGATAAAAAAAATATCACTAGTCCCACTGTTTTGATACTAATATGAGATTTATGAGAGCCTGTGCTGAAATAAAGATCCTGTCTTTTCTTTGGCTCTTTCCTATTGCAAACTGTTTAAAGAATACCATTTACAAGAAATCAAAAAATTTCCTGCCTTGAAAAGAGCTGTCTGTACCTAAAACAACTGCAAACAATACCACTTCAGTACATCTAAACAAACAACAGTCTATTCAACAAAAACAAACAGAGGTTAGCAACGGGATTTTTACATGGAATTATCCCAAATTAATTTGCCACATTTTATTTCACATTACGAGGTTTGGCCACGAGTACTGTTAAAGAGCTTTGGACTTCCCTGAAGCACTGAGTGGGGATTTTTCTTTTTCTCTTCTCTATGTGTGCAGTATCTAAAAGACTCTTCTCCACAAACATGAAAATTCCAAAAACAATGACTATCATTATAATAATAAAATAAAAACTGACCAAAGAGTAAATACCCATGCAGCCATAAAAATTTTAAATGTTTGATGCCTGAAGGATTACTCCACGCAACATGACAACAGAGTTAATTTAAAGCCAACTGGGAGAAATTAAAAGGCTCAGGTTAATTATTGCTTTACAGCTGAGCTGGAGGCGTGAAAAACAGAGCAACTGAGAAGAGCGTGGAGATAAGCAACCACGGTTTCAGCCTGTCTCCTCCCTACTCCTCGTCTGCTCTCAGGCCGGGCACCACGACAGGGCTCTTCAGCAAGCAAAGAGGCCACTTCAGAAGTCCCTCTTTTTCAATGGCTCTTCTCTTTGCTCTGCTCTTTGCTGCACGCCCCATGCTCGATTCCCAGCATGCCTATCCTTCACGGCACAAGGCAAAGAGGGGGTCTCACCAAGTCAGCTGCTGAGATCCTTCACTGCCACTGCTACCAAAGCATGAGGCAATTCAAAACTGGTAAAACTAGTAAAACTAGGAAACCTTACAAAAGCAGCAATTTGTAAAGGAGATGCTGAGAAAGATGGCTCACTGCTGAGAAAAAGGAAAACAGCAAAGGCTCTGGGAGACAGGCATTTACAGGGTTCTTCATCAAAAATGTGAGCTTTGCAGAGCTCTGTGATAGAAACATGAAACCAAATGACAAATTTACTAGCCTACAGCAATCAAAGAAGGAAAGAATGAGCCCAGAAAGATGGTAAAACACATAGTTTTTAATATATCCCTACATATTTGAGTATCAGGACTCCGAAAATACTAGTTACAGTTAACAGCTCATTACATATTACTAAGAAGTTAACACTTGTTGTAAAAGCAAAAATATTGGTTTGAAACTAATTTGAAACATGTAGGAAGCAGATATCTTGCCAGACACATATTTAAATTTTTATGTAAGAGGAACCAAAATCTTCACATTGAAAGGATGCACATTTGGATACTATGACAGGTTATACTCTCCAGCAAAATTTAAGAACCTCAGGAGAGCATTAGGGATTAGACAGACCTTTTTTTTTTTATTATTTTAAATGAGACCTAGAAGACAAAGAGTATCTGGTATACATAAAATTCTTTCCAAGCAGGAAAAAAACGTATCTGTAAATGACTAGGGCTTCCTGAAGAAAACTGCAGATCAGATACCAAGATATTTCCTTGCTAAGAGAGTGAATAATTCAGTTACCAGTCATTGATCTCTGAAATGGCTATGATCCATCTGCTAAGATCAGGGAATTGCAAGTTTGTGTGTTAACTCCTGGCTTTTTCATATTTGAGTAATAAAGTCTGCGCCAAAAAGCAAGGGCTTGCAGGAAGTTCAAGGACAGTATCAATTATTGTCTTCACTGACAAGGCATTAGTTTGCAAGGCTTTACAGAAGGCAGCCTAAAGGTTCTCAGTACTTGCAACTTCATCACCTAGAAAACAATAGCATCTACGTTTAAGGTGAAATTTAAACTCTCAATTATCTTTAATTTAAATTCGCAAACCTGAATGCCAAAGGAGCTTAGTTTGATCAGCAGACTCTTCAGATTCCTTGGATATGCACCTTAGCCAGCAGCTTCCTCACCTTTCTAGCAGAGCTGCAAAATGGTGTGGTGGAACGGTCTCCTGCCCACCATCAGGTCTGGCAGAATTCAGTCGTTCTGTTGACAACAAGTGCTCCAGAGCTGGGTAAGAGTTGCCAAGGAGAGCTCAGCAATTTCTCATTGTTAATCCCAACAGCAGCACTGACTCTGATTAGCTCTCAGGGGAATCCAGTTGAAGATCATTTCCTCCAAGCTGAATAGAAGAAATCATCAACAGGTAATGCATAATGTACTTCTGGTGAAATAAAACCTTAAGGACAGGGCTGCTTTTCCTCTCTCCCATGCTGTTGTAGATATATAGGCAGATGGATAAAAAGCACTACTGTAGATTTCCATTTTATATTATTTTAATGTTTATTTACAGAAAGAAAGATTTAAAATTCCAGTAGAATTAATCATAAAGTTCTACACATTATCTAGAGAACCTTCAAAAACATACATCCACATATATGCTCTACAAAAAAACCCAAATGCACACAACAGCGACCTACAATTCCCAACAAAAGTGCTTCATAATGGACATAGCCTCAAAGTATATACATGTTACATTTGAAGATTTCTTTTGCATTTTTAAAACCAAAATAAATACTAAAAGTTGCATTATAAAATACTTTTGTCTCAGAAACAAATTAAATTCTGGAGAAAATTACATACAAGATGAAGCTGCGAAACTCGGGGGTTTTTCAGCCTTTAGAAAAGGATGCTAAGCAGAGGTTTTACTGCTGTCTGTAGCTACCTAACAGGAAGGTATAGGGAAGATAAAGCCACACTCTTCCCAAAGACACAACGTGGCAACACAAAGGGCAACAAACACACTTTGTGATAAAGGACATTCTCATTGAATATAAGGGGGTGGAAAAATTGCCAAAAGAAGGGTCATAACAGAAATGTAACAGAAATGCCTTCTGTACCCACAAAAGTTGGGATATCCATCCTTGGAGATGCTCAAAATCCAACTAATGCTCTGAGCAATTTGATCTAGATGGGCCTACTTTAAGAAGCAGTTGAACCAGATGGACTTCAGAGATCCATTCAAGCCTAAAATAGTTCTAATTCCATGATTTTTTGAGCAGAATAAAAGAAATTTGTAGGGAAAAGAGCCTGATCTTTTGTGATGTCTCAAAAAAAAGTCATGTAAAAATACAGCAGTTTACTACGGCAAATATCTTTCTGCACCTAATATAATAGAAATGCACCTCTATTGCATAAAGCATACATGACAGAACATTAGGTCTTTAAATAACATAGTGAACATCAGAGATCACGCAGGAAAGTCATCCTTCAGGCTCTCACTAATAGGAATCAAAACCACAGAGTGCATCCTCCCCCTAATTCCATTTGATTAGACATGTCATAAGCAGGCCCTTTGAGCCATGAAAAGGGAAAGGACCCCACTCTGACAGCTCTTTCCAGCACTGGTGAATTAAGCACTTCAAAGAGAAAAATGACACCATTTCACAACTTGAGACTCCCAAACGGGGGCCAACAACCAAGGCTGAAATGGAGCCTTTGGAACTAAAAGCTGGTGTGTTACAAATGAGCTAAAGGACACGACTTTACACATAAAAGAAAGAAGATAAAAGAGGTTTAAAGTTACTTGGGCACTAGGTCCAGAAAAGAACATGGAATATATATTTGCCCATAGTTTACAATTTCACTTCTGCTTTATCCAGATTTCAATAAATGTACTTCACCTGAAGTATCTTGGCCCTGGACAAAGGGCCTGAATGCCGCAGTCAGGCTGTGCTCCCACACTGCCATCATGGAGGTCCGAGCTCAAGGCCCCACTCCCCTCTTCAGATGGCAACACCAGAGAAGTAACTACAGCTGTTCTAAGTGTTAGCATTGTTAACTATTTCCCTGCTGCTCAAGACAGATATTGTGGGATTTCACATATGTCTGCTGGCAAGTCAAAAGACACTGTTGCCAAAACCACAAGGTTCAAAGCCTCCCACTGCAGTGGAATTTCTTTAGCACAACACTCGCTTCTCCTAAGATCAAGCAAACCTAAAGTCTGGCACCCTGACCTCATCAGAACAATGCAAAATCAATTTATTCAAATGGAAAATAAATACTCAGAGACCAAGTATCCTAGCTGTAACTCCACATCTTTTATTTAAGAAACCCTGATATGATAAAATTCTAAAATGAGACACCAATCTTAATCTGCCACATCAAAAGCATGACTGCTTTCTAAACCCTTGAGGAGGAAACCAGTTTGAGCACAAGAAGCCTGGGTTAAGAGTTACAAGGCTCTTATTTTCGCTGTCACAAGTGCTGACTGAAATTATATGTGCTGAAATGAAACTACAAGATCAAAGAAGTAAGTTTCACAGTGAAATCTGAAAGACAGCATTCCAGTCCTGTGCAAGACACAAAGAGGCTGGCAAAGTTGCATCTCCAACACAAACAAGCTCCAGCTTGGGAGCACTAAGGAGCAGAAACAGAGTGGATGGTGCTAACTTACTGTTTCAACTGCCACAATCAATGCCACCACTGCAGCAACAGGGAAAGAACTTGCTAGGCCAAGAAACAAAAAGATTTTTAACTGATCCTATTCCTGGTGAGAGATTTTCCTATTTTAGGCTTTGAAGATGCTGAGGAATTTGGCTTCCAGAGCAAGTGGGCACACTGTGTAAGCAAATGGACAGGAATGCAGCTCATATCACGAAAATGAGGAAAGCATCTTTACATAATGACTTATTACATTAACTGAAAAATACTTTTAAGTCAGGATTGGTGTGGAAAAAAAACAAAATCCTGTGGGGATCTTTGAAAAGGAATTCTGTTGGGGTCTGAAGGATCTGAAAGCTACTTGAAATAAACTAATTAAGAACATAAAGAAAGAACAGTGAATGAGTCCACTGAAGCTCTAAGTGCCCACACTATACAATTGGAAAGAAACTGGAGAAGCCAGATATCTAAAGAGACTATTATTTAATTAGAGTAACAGAGACTTGGATAACCCTTGCAGAGGTATAAAGAGGTACTGCTCTTTCAAAAGGGTTGGTGCTGCATTGTACATCAAGAACACATAGAATTGATGTAGTTTCAGGCCACAAGGAGATTCAGATCTTGGGGAAACTTCCATGTAATGATTGCAAAGTTAGAGATGAAAAATCCAGGAACACTCCCATGGTGGGGATCTGTTGCAAACCACCAAGCCAGGAAGATCAGGGAGAAAAGATTTTTCAAAACACTGCCAGAACCATCCAGAGTACAGGACTGGAATAGTGTGTATTTTAACTACTCCCACATCTGGGAGTAGTTGAGAAAGAAATACATCAGGACATTTTGTTCTGCGAAAATTCAGAATAAACTGAAGTCAGCTTTTGACACAGAAGGTAAAGAGAGCAGTTCAGTAAAGGGAGGAGGGAATAGGATGGTTCTTCTAATGTCACTATAAAGTAAGAGAGTTCATAATCCTGAGGATGCAAAACCACGAAACAGCAAAGCATTTTTCAACAGCAGGCTTAAATGAATTATTAAAGTACTAACATGGGTGCTGTCTAGTTGAAGAAACTCTCAGAAAACAATTGCTGAAATCACAATGGAGCAGCATATTGTGCAGGGCTCCATGGGGCTGTGTTTCAGGTCCAATGCCATTCAATATTTATATTTATGGCTTCAACAGTGGAATAGAAGTTATGTTTAAACTCTCAGACGATACTGAGCTCTAAGAGACTGCAAGTATCTTTGAAGGCAGGATCAGAATACAGAATGACATGGGCAAATTGGAGAGATGGAATGAGATCCTGGTCCAGATTGTAAACTAATTATTTTTACAGTTAATGGAGAACAAGTCAATACAGTTATTGGTGTTTGGGGACCTAAATGAGATTCTTCATCCGACCCTCAGTAAGGCATGTCCAATTGGCCAGGCTCCATTGCCTAGATTGGGAATTTTGTGACATTCAGCTAACATATGATGTACATTTAGGCACCTACATTCAAATGTTTACAACCTGATGCTGGCTCCAATCTACAATTTAAGGGTGGCATAGGAGTCAATTGGTTGGAAGACATGCAAGGTGCTTGGGTATCTTGATAATTAACAGTATAATTAATTGCATAAATAATGAACTGTATAAATGCAGGAGGAACCACATTTTCAATTGCATTTCTGTAGGAGAGGATCTCAAGTAAAGAACACCTATCTTATTGTTGCATAAATATAACATACCATTAAAAAGTTATGGCATTAGTGAAGTAATCTTGTCTGAACAGAGCTGTCTTTCAGTTTGCGGCATCACACTCCAAGAAAGATGCAGAACAATTGCAGAGACAGATTTCTAGAAAACATAATCTGTGAGGAAACACGGACAGAATGAGGATTGTTTAATGTACGAAAAAAGACACCAAGAAGGAGCTCTCTAAGTTACTATATACCAAACTGACTGCTGAAAAAAAGAAACATCCACAAAAAACAGGGTGAAAAGCAATATGTTCAAACTGCAGAAAGAAAGATTTTTATTTTGCAACAGTAAGAAAAGTGCCACACTGGAATAGAATGTTTTTAAGAACAAACCAGAGATCTGACAGAATATAACTGATCCTGTCTTGGGATACCAGGATAGCCTAAAAGACTTCTGAATTTCTTTTCCATGAGTGCTCTTGGGGGTTAACAAAATTCAGAGCTACTCAACCCTAGGTCAGATGCATGATCATGTGTGCCAATGATGTTCAGCAATTCCCAGGGCCAGTTCACAAAGGAACAGCTGTCAGATTGATTTTTTTTTCCCCTGGCACTTCATAAGGGTTAGAACTTGTGGCAGACATGCAATGATCACCATATCTTCACACAGTATTTCCTCTCGGTGTCTCAACATCGGCCTCTGGAACCATAAGTAGCAGCAAAGGAGCTCCACTGAGCTCCCTTCTGCCTTCTTGCAAAGGCAGAGAACGAATGGGTACTGCTCAGAACCACACCCTTTTGTCTTACTCATGAGTAACTCTGAAGTGAGACCCTAACAAGTGAGCAGCGAGATCCTGGACCGTACACCCTGCTGATGCAGTACACTTCCGTCACCAAAGCCACCGTGATTGAATAATCTAGCTCCCCTTATCTTACAGCAGACATTGTTATTAATTCAGTGGTAACAGTTACCTTTTATTAGAGAGAAGAAAATGAAAGACTGAAGTATCAAATCTAACTCAAATATTACACCAACCTATATTACATTTTATCATGATCTTAATCAATATCATGCTCTGTTGTAGTCAGGTGATGTACATGAGACAGGTGAGAGGTAAGAAAACCTTTACAGAGTTCTTACAATAAACACACCTTATTGACCTCAAAAGCTGTCAAAAACCAAACTCTGAGTGTTTTCATGATTACTAATAAACTTGAAAAAAAATAGGCCTATGAACATTTTTTATGGTATTCACTATATGTATTTCAAATTTTACTGCGTGTGTCCACATTATGCTTCCATGGGCAATAAAATTTTCAGAAAGGAATCCAGTCCAACTAGCCAGAGTTGCTATATTTGCCAAATGTCTGCCCTGAAGTAAAACAGTAGAACAAACCCACCTATTTAATAGTAGAGAATGCAAATGTCACCATAAAAATTTTACCTATTCCTGTAGCCAAGGGCAATTCTGGAACAGGAAATAACATCTTTAATAATGTTTTTAAAAGATGGCGTGTTGTTCCCAGACTGCTTCTGAGAAAAACATCCAAACAAATCTCATCTAGTCTTCATGAACCCTCTCAGGTGCACTTTCAAGAATGTTTAAAAAAGAATCAGTTAAATTCTCACACAACAAAGACAGATGACCACGTGTTGAAAGACCTTGACGGACCAGAGTGCTGAGATAACTGAACGTTCTTCACCCCAACAGTTTATAAAATGCAGGACCTAATAATTTACTCTCTTTTTTCTGTATGAATAAAAACTCTAAAAGGTCTTCAGAATTTACATTTCAGACTGGCAAACAGGGTCTTCTTCATTGACCTTATTTATTTGAAATTATTCATCCACTTCAAACGCTCCAGGATATTCCTGCTAAAGTTAAGTGGCTGAAATTTGTACAGCTTCATATAAAGACATCAAAATGCCTCATAAACTCTTTTCCTCCTCAGGAACATTCTCTCCAACAGCTATATACATACCTATACATATCTCTCTATCTATATATAGTTGAGACTTTATTTTCAGTTTTCTTAGAATTAATTCAGTTCATTAACTTCTGAACACCTCACACAAGCTCCTGCAAGGCACATTAAGTCCTTGCTTAGCCAGTTTGATGAATCTCATGCACTAAGCACACAGCAGGAGATCACTGTGTCCAGATGAATTTCACTACCTTATCATGATGGTCCTCGGCTGTAAAAATGTGAAGAAGCATTTCAATCTCAATCAACTATGCCATGCAGTTCCTTCTTCCTTCCTTCCCCAGCCCCATGCCTCCAGACACAAGATGCTGGATGATCTCAGATAAAGGTCCTCCAAAAGCACATCTTTGTAGGCTTGCTACCCAGTGGAGAAAGCTTTAAGCTAGGTTCATGAGGGAATGGTATTTAAATGCAGAAGTAAATGAGAAAGCAGTGCAGATAAAGGGGAAGTATGTGTTGGAGAAGGCCATGAAACAGACTGCATTCAGACTTCTCAAACAGCAGTAGGTACACCACTGCACAGAGCTTCAGCAATGAACAGGTAGAACTGGAAGTCTGTGTATGATAGCAGAGCTGTGGCATAATCAGAATCCCGTATCTGAGGCAGCACACATGACCAGAATATGGTCATAGATGCAGGCTTTTTGGAAAGGAAAGGCAGAGACAAAAAGAAGGAGCTGTGTTTTCTGTAAAGAAAGGTTACTTGTCTGCACAATGGTCCAGTGTACGGAACCATCTTACCAATGTGCACCAATGAAAGCCTGGCTGATCTGAAGTGTTAGAATAGTCCTGCTTTGAGCAGGAAATTTGAGCAAAAACATCCAGAGGTCCCCTACAGCTAACATTTCTATGAAGCTATGGGGAAACTCAATCTGTTGATTTTGCCAGCAAAATACATGGATTTTAAGCCTTTTTCTACAGCATTTCTGGGTTTTTTGGGTTTTGGTTTTTCGCATCTTTGTTTCCTTACTTTTATGTATTGTCTAACCCCTGAAAGCAGGACTGCACCATTCTGGCTGTACTGCAGGTTTGTTCACTCAATGGGGCAGAGAGAAGGAGAAACAGGACACTAAGCCACCTGGAGATCTCTCCTTGTCCAATTGTGAGGTTAGTGAGACAGCAGGAATGGTCTGGCAGAAAGCCAGAAATGCCAGCTTTAGCCCACTGATGGTCTCTTCCAGATGGTAAGCTTCCAGCTTTCCTTTCATACCATATTCAAAGGGCCTACCATACTGTTCTGCAATATTGACAAGGGTCTGGCCCTTCATGGCATTCACTAATAACTCAAAATCCCTGACAGGAAAAAGTGAGACACATAGAAAATACATATAAAATAAATGTCTATGCATGGAGTCCAAGACTCTAAATATTCAACTTCTTAAATTAAAAATGATACTACATTCACCAGTATACTATTAGATCAGAACTTATAAAAACAAACAAAAGAATAGCTGCATAAAGAATGCAGAATCTTATGTCCTTTTTCAAAGACATAGAGTTTATTTCTATTCACTAACTCAAAAAAGTTACTTCTACAAATTACTGAGATTTGGCATAAAATCTGTTTTGAGTTGTTTTTCAGACGTTTCATACTTTGATTCTCTTTATTGGCAAACATTCTTTAAAATGTATTTTGAAACATCACTTGGAATTTTGTCCATTTTCTTCACTGCCACTTTATGAATTAGAGTACTGAACAGAATTTATTTCCTTAGTCTAGCCATAATCAAGTCTGGGACTACAACTGGCTAATCTCCTGCCCCAAGTTATTAGTCCATGTATAGGTTTTCAGATGTCACTTGGGACCTTCTACATACACACAGACAGAAAAATCTCTTAAAGTCTCACACAACAAATGAAATTCTCTGAGCAACTGAAACAATAATTGGGTGGGTTTTTAACATAAATTCTGCTCCAAACGTATTTTAATGTGCATTGTCAGTTCTTCCAAACTATTCACTTCAACAGCTTCGTGCCAGTTTACATGAACTGACAATCTAGATCCTAGAAATTAGTGAAATCTAAAAAAATAAAGTGAATTTTAAAGTACTCCTTGTTTTCCTGAACACAGATAAAATCCCAGGGGAGGTTGTGCTCTCTTTCCTATTCTTTGAAGTCTGCATCACAGGAATAATTGTTCAAAAGAGGAAAGAACAAGTGCTCATCACCTCTAAATATACATATTTACTTAGATACTATGATTTATGTAGAAATTCTGAACTATGGTTATTTGCAGTGCAGGATAATCCAGAGAGACTTTTTTTTTTTTGGTTCTCATGGTTGTCTTCAAAAAGAGCTTATTCTCATCTCAAGTATGGCACCCCAACAAGTGTGTAATCTTCTGATAGTTATCATTGTTCCCTAAAGCACATAACCACTACTGCAAATCAGTTTTCATCCATCTTTTAAATGTCTCCCCAGATCTAAATGTTTCTGGCAATAAAATCAGCCGTCTTCAAAATTTATCTCAAAATATATTACATCCCACAGTCTTGAGTTGTAGATACATGATAAAATATACATGAAACTTCCATAGATGTTTTATCCTGAAAGTCCTTCTTAATCAAAGGAATGCCAAATTTCAAGTGGCTTCTTCCTCTGCCAGCTTCCTATGGGGTACTCAAAGCAGCTCTGTCCTTAATTTCCTTTCATCCATGTCTTATCTCTGCACAACATCAGCAAACAAAAATTCCCAGTGGATGAGCCATAAATCTACCATTTCTGCTCTTGGATTGCCTTCCCTTCTACTGTTCCCATTAAACCCTCTACCTCCAACACTAAAATTCCCCTTATAATCCTTCTCCTTCTTCCCTCCTCATAAGAAGTATTACCTAAGACCAGAATGAGTAAACTAAAGCAGGTAACATCCTCCCCTGTCTCAGCTCTCCATACCCTCCTCTAATCGCTCTGGACAACATCACTGTCTTATTTGTTATGCAAACCACAATATGGATGACATTTTCCACTCAGATAGTCTCTCAAATCCCAATTATGTGTCAGTTCAGTGGATTTGTTCTACATAACCTCTCTATTATATAGCTTTTCCTATCCATTCACACAGCTCATGTTCCTGCCCAAAAATCTTACCAGATCCATCATTACAGGCATTCTCTTCTCTATATCTGACACACAAAATCTTGCCTGTTGCAAAGGTTGTTTTCCTTTGTCATTCACTTTAACCACATCACTCCTCTTTGCCTTTGTGCATCCAATATAACTTTTTCTCACTTTTAAAGATTCTTTACTGTTATCTTACACCTGATGTGTTTTCCCACTTTTTATGGCGATGTTAGTTGCCACAGTACTAGCTAAGCATTTCCAAGCAGAATCCACTAAAATATGTTCTGTTGAGATGCCTCAATTTTTATTTTTTTTTTTTTTTAACGTGCTAAACCCACCACTTACCATGCTGGTCAATACTGTGTCACCATTTCCTTGTACTTCTCCAACCTGCCCGTAGTCTTCTGTTCCCTCTTATCTCACTGCCCTTTGGCTGCTTTCCTAAATGGCTTAAATACATCTCTGTCTTGTGCCCTCACAAATGGAGAGCTCTCGTTCATGGTTCAGGCTCCTTGAGACTAAGACCTGTAAATGCTACTGGTAGTCTATGAGAGCTCATACGCGGAAATATGGAGATGAGGGTTACTATGTTTGAGACACAGAGAAGTAATCAGGCGTTAAAAGCCAAGGCTCTTCTCAGAGTCAAGGAAAGTTATTTTGAAAAGAAACACAAGCCTCTAAGCAGGCCAGAGCAAGGAAGGTACACAATAGCTATACTTTAAATGCAAACAATTTTATAAAATACATATACTGTACAGATACACCCACATATATACATGTATTTTTGTGGCGAAATACACATATGTAATCTCAGAAAAACAAAACCTAATAGATACAAAGTATACTCTTGCTTTATATTTCAGCATATATCTCTTAAAGATGGCAACACATCTTCCAGTGCCAGAAAGTGCAAAATCACCTCTACATTTGGTATCATTTCAGATAAGCCCAGTTCCAGTTCAATAACAGACCAGCAGTGATTCACCACTTGTGAACCAGCAGAAACTGTAGGGAGGAAAAAGAAATTTATACCACAATTTCATACACAACTAATTTTAAAACATTCGTGGATGGACTACATCCCACTAATTGCCAACTTGGCAGGTCTTTCTTAAGGCAAGTAATTTAATGACTGGTCAAGGACCTTGCAAGAGTGGCCAGACCTGATTTTTACCTGCTTGCAAATGATGAGCAAACAATATGATCTTTAACTTCACCTTACTACCTCAGTTTTAACAATCCTATCTTACACCTGTGTATATCTATAAGTCTTCTTCCCTCACTGTCAAGCTGCACTGAACATGTCACAGTCTGAGCCCAGGTCACTAAGAGAGAACGACAGAAGCTACCAACATGAATTACCATTACCTCCATAAGGGCATGCATGCATAGTAAAAGACAGCATACACTTAATTGGCTAAGACAGCTTAACTCTTTGCTTCATGAAGTAAATTCTCTCTCTATGAGGTATTACTAGGAAGCCTTCCCATCTTCCCTTGTTCTTTCCTTCTAAACCACTATTCTACATAGAAGAAAAGGAGGAAGAAGAAGGCAAAGAGGAAAGCTTTCAAGGGAAATGAGAAGAGTCTGGAACAATAATGGAAATAAAAGACTGAGAATAGGAACAAAATGCTGGCAGGTTTGTGTCCTCCCTGGAGAACATGCAGGAAAGACCAAGAGTATTTCAAATACTAAGCTAAATCCTGCACTAAAAGCCTTTAATGTTGTAGAGGTTACAGGTCACCTTCTGCCATGGTGTGCACTGCATGCCCACACCTAACACACGTATGCCCAAATAAACCACTATGAAATATTTAAACACTGCTCCAAAAATACATAACCACCACGTATAAGTACCTCTGGTCAGACACTTGCATCCTCAGCATTTACAGACCTACTCAAACATGCACGTAGTTGTTTCACTTCCCTGTGCTTTATTGGAATCCCAAGAGAATGCCAGAAGGCAAACGGCTTTCAGGCACAAAGTGTTTCTTTTTGTTAAATCACTGCCATGTGTTAAGCACTGTTTTTTTGGTATAAAGTACATCAGCCACATTTATAAACAGCAAACAGAGACCAACTATGTGTATTCTCAAAATTGTCTGATGATATCAAAGTAGCAATGTACAGGCACAGGAAGAATAATGGCATTCCTTTTATTTTGCATTAAATTAATTTGCCAATCTCCAAAACCTATTTAGCAAAGAGTACTCTGCTCCACCAGGTATACATCTAGATATGAAGTAGTTAAACATAATGGAAAGCATGACATTTAAGATTATTGTCTGGTAAAAATATGACCTTTATGGAACAGTTACACAACAGAAGGTAGTTACCGAACAGAAAAAATAAAATAAAATATTTTTAACCATACAGTGGCAAGGTAATTAATAACACACATTATCAGCACTTACAAAAGAGAAGCAAATAATTGAATTTAATTTGACACACTATTTTCTTTAAAGAAGAATCAAAACTGGAGGCAAACTGCATTTAACAAGAAGCATTTCTGCTGTTGACAGTGACAGGGAAATAAAGCATGCCAAGAAGAATTTTCGTAAAAAAAATCTCACAAAGTCAGAGAAAAATCTACATTCAAGTATTAATAGTTGAACAGAAATCCAAAACAGCATGAAATTAGGCAATTGAAAGGTAATGACAAATGCTACATCTGACACTCTGTCCTCATCTAACCCTATTACGCCTAAGGACTATAGCATGCGTAATAAATAAGATGACACATTTTCTCGGACACCAATGTAATCACTAACAAAAAAATGAGTTGAATAGTTTATTTCAAGACCCAATTTTCAACTTTAACTCCTTCTTTCCATTTCCAAGTTTAGTCAAAGCCTCAATGTTGGTTATAACCACTTTTTCTGGCTTTGTTTTTTAGAGACCAGAATAAAAGAAAAAAAAAGAGAAAAAACACTCTGTACACAAGAAAAAAAGAAAAATTTACGTGTTCTGTTGGAATAAAATGTGGGTTTAGGGACCTGTAACTAATACTGAGCATATTCACAACATACAGGTGTACAGAACAGAAAACAACATCAGAAGATGGATGCATTTTGGAGTAAATTTCTGAATGACATGCAAATCTACTTAGTAGACATCTGGGACCCAACAATTTCATTTTTAAATCCTCATGACTCCTTATTCTCCACTTAAAGCACAGAATTTTCTGTGCAGAGTATCATTTGCTATAAAAAGGGACTGAAAACCTACCAATGAGGAGTGAGGAAGTTACCATCCTAAGCAGGAAGAAACGTTTGTGGCAGAGACTGGAACTGCCTCTGCCTATTCTCTTGCCCACACTCCTGCCACCTGGACTACAGAAGCATCAGGGTGCTCTATTCAAGATCTCTGATAAACCCACATCTGAGGCCTCATGAAAATAATCAGCTGCTGGCTGAAAAACCTTCTAGAGTGCAACTTCATGTGAAGTTCATTCAGGCCAAAAGAGGGCTTAAAGTCTCTAACAGGACCTTATTGAATATACTGGAGGTAGTTTGCAACCTGAAGTACATCAGTCCTATACCTACATGTTTGCTGAACGGAGCTCCAAGTCACACCAAGCCCATAAATGAAAGAAGAAACATGACGTTATTAATCTTTTGAATCTTCACAAAAGCAGGTTTCAGCTTTGGTCTTCCCAGAGACAACCAAAACAAAATTTTAAAAATCCCAATCTTCTGTTTATATAGCTACATTTCCTCCTGACACTTTATTACAAAGACCCTAGCAAGGGTATCTTTTGTAAGGAAATACGTATACAAGCCCCACGAATCTCTGGTTCAGGAGGCCAGAAGCAAGAAACTGGGTTTGGTCCTGGTTTTGTCTGCAAGTGAGGTCTGCTGGGCTTGCTCTTCCCTCATCTTCTTTCCCTCCTTCTCATACTCTAGCTATGGTAGAAGAAACATTTCTAAGTAACTGGATCCACACATATGGCTTTCAGCAGATTCCCACTGAACTCACAACTATGAAACACATAGGTCTAACTATGTCATTTCCCAGATTCCTCCCCAACATTTCATTGACAGCTTTTCCTCTCTCTTTGTGAATCATAGCCGTATTTTCAAACTTACACCAACTAATGGAAGAAATACCACATTCACCTTCCCCGGCAGACAGTAACACATTATGTTTGCTAAAAGTCACACAGCTGTGGAGAAACAACAAGATTTTTTATCTCATCTAGACAAAGGAGCACATGAAGAGGGTAAGATGAACTCTACCTGGCACAGCCTTTTTCGGGAACCTGCTGCTTCCAGGTTGAGGAAACCTAAGATGACCATTGCAAAACAACAGAGTTTGCATTACACTTTCCCCTTGGCAGCTGTATAATGAGGCCAAAATTCATCTGGAATGCTGAGAGGTAAACAACAGAGATGAGTGACACACCACAGAATAACTGCGTCCAGGTATCTGTGAGGCTCTAATCTCAAAACTGTGGCGGGAAGGAGGAGAGTGTCTTTCAACAGGGAGAAATGCATTCATTTCAAAGACTTCTATTCTCCTCTCCAGCAGTCATGCCTGGTCAGTAGCTACCCAGCTTGGTGCAGAAACTGTTCTCCCAAACCAATGATTGGAAGGAAAATGTCACAAAATTGCCAAAAAATGTACAGTTCTTACAGAATTGGTGGGGAGAGGATAGGGAGAGGATTCTGGGTTTCTGATTCTCCTGGGATCACTGACATGCCATGAGATGGTTCTTGTGATCCTCACCGTGAGTCACTGTTCTTAAATAAAAGAAGTTTCTCAACAGCATGAATCATAAATCATTCCATGTGTTGGAAGGGACCTTAAATACCATCTAGTTCCAACTCCCTGCCATGGGCTGGGACACCTTCCACTAGACAAGTCCTCAAAACCCCCTCCAACCTGGCCTTGAACACTTCCACATGTGAGGGATTCATAGCTTCTCTGGGAAAAATCACACCAGGTTCTCCTATTTACACAACTCTTATCCTTTTATCATGACACCTGTACTTACAACCCTTCCCTTTCAGAATACTTAAATTATGCTTCCAAATTTTAGTGGAACCATTGTCTAGGCATTTGAATACGAGAAAAAAAAAGTTTTGGATTCTGCTTGATATTCACATCTATACCCAGGCAGCCATAAAATGAGATATGAGCGCGTCTGCAAAGCTGAGAAGAAAATAGTGCAGCCTTGTAAAATTAGCAGCTGCTGACCCATAACTAATTCGTAATGGCAGTATTTTTCAACCTCACTAATGAAGTAGGATATAGAAATACAAGATACTGACCAAAAAAAGGTTAAATACAGCAAAGGCGGCTTCCTAAGCAAATTATCTACGCCCTGTTATGAATGGCCTGTCTAGAAACTTTGCAACAGACTGAAAAAACGGAAATGAAAACTTGTGTTATGAAGCCTGGTAGATTTTCATTACTTTCTGAGTACATCCCTTCAGCAGTAACTTACTAAAAGGGCATTTTATTATAAGTTGATGGGTCATTTTGTGAAACTGTGGCACTTTAGTCAAAATAACTCACTAAAGAAACAGCATGAGTAATAGTGCCATTTACCACACAAATAAATATGTGCAGATTTTTTCCTGTAGTAACTAAGCACACCACAGAGTAGCCTAAAGTTTATTCCGCATCTATACTGTATTTTCAGACGTAGTTCATGATTATGCTGTTTGATAACAAGTATCTCTAAGTGCGGGATTTTTGCTTGCTCTTCCTCAGGACAGTGACCAGTACTGCCAGGCACGATCATTATTAACTACACAAGTTTAAGTCTTTGAATTGACAATCATTACTAGCTCTGAGCAGCATGTGTTGAAAATATTGCACACCTGCTAAAACCCCTGAACAGCCATTGGCTTCTTCTGGAAGTTGTTTTGTAAAGACTGCAGGATGTGGCTATACAAGTGCTGGATTGCACTCGCATACCCACCACTAGCACGGTCTTTCTCTTTCTCTGCACACGTCCACAAGGTGCTTCTGTACACAGGTGCCTGTTTGGTACTGTTCCTTATATTTTCTGTCTCTTCAAGGATGGCTTCTCTTTCCTTTTGCCTCTTCATGGAAAGATTACTTTCCTTCCTGTAGCGAGCCTACCTGGTCTGGAGCTAACACTCCACATAGCCAACCCATAGTTCTGCACTTTGCACTTGCGTCTAGGAGGGTGCTGGTAACACACCCACATGTTGGCTGCTGCTGAGCAGGACCCACACAGCACCAGGGCTGTCTCTCCAACACCCCCAAGGGACAGGAGTATGGAGTAGGTAAGAGGTTGGGAGGAGGCACAGCCAGGACAGCTGACCCCAGCTGACCAAAGGGATATCCCATGCTGTACAGTGTAATACTCAGCAATAAAGTTAGGAGAAAGGTGAAGGAGGATGCACTCATTATTAAGGCATTTGTCTTCTGAAGCAGCTGCTATGCGTACTGGGGCTTCTGCTTCCCCCTGAGTGGCTGGACATCCCCTGCCGAAGGAAGTAGAGACCAAATCATTTTGCTTTGCTTCCACAGGCAGCCTTCTCTTTTCCTCATTAGATTGTCTTGAAAACAACCCATACTTCATCTCACTTTTTCCCCCTGTTCTGCGGAAGAGGGGGAGCGAGAAACCAGCTGGGTGGGCATCTGGGTGCCAAAATTTTCCTTTCCTCTGTCTTTACATTGGAGTGTACAGACCAGGAAGGCTCCTCCTACAATACCACCCAGAGATCACCAAACACTTAATCATTGGAGCTTCTCCACTTGTCACAGGGATATGTCACACATTTTACAGCTGGTAAGGTTCTGTCCCTTGTGTGCTCTGGATGTTAAATATAAAGGCTGAGGAAAAGGGTATTCTGTACTGATGCCAGTCTTTGTGGCAGCACTGATAAGGCGTTGCTTTTCTAAGCACTGCTGAAGACTCATTGCTTTGTCCTCCATGCTGCATAGACTTGGAGATCATCCCAAGACATGTCCTAACTTTACTTTTCTCTCCAACCCATTTTAACCCTGTTAGTGATAGGCAGACAGGCTAGTATCTTGTGTATTTGTACGGCAGTCCTCAGGTAGTACATGCTACCAAGCAACAAGGAACTTGTTCAAACAGTTTACCAAACAGACCAGATACAAGTATCTACTGATTTACTTATCAGAGGCTGTGGAAGCTTCAATGGCTGAATACAAGTTGCTTGGAGAAAGCTTCTGCACCTTGTGACAGCCGTGCTAGATGTAGGCCAGGAGTTAAATTACTGCTTGTGAATTACAGGCCTTACTATCTCTCTATATATTTTTTAAAAACCATCTGATTCCAGAAAATTTCCCCCACAAAATATTGTTAGATGATCAAATTTGTTCTGCTTTTACCCCTTACTTGATGGCTCTTGATAAAATAACTTATTTGATGAACACAATCATGATCCTTTTAAAGAAAAAATAGGCAACTGTGGTATCACCAGTCTGACCTTGTAAAACAGTACAGACAGGTGTCTCAGCAGGAAGAGGGCTGGGATGCAAAATTAAAAGAGGAAGTTGCAATGGTTCTTCCCTGTAGAGTATCTGAAATTTGAAAGGAAACACTTGTCACTATGCTGAAATTCCCTGACACAAATGTCACTTAAGAGAACACAGAGGGTGGGAAAAGCAGAAGGGCTGCTCTTCTCAAGGTGGCTAATGTGATTCCACAACCATGCAATTCCAAGTCCACCATTTTCATCTCTCTGGTGAAAGACACTTTTTGCAAGAAATACATCTTCCCCTGCATGAACATGGAATTCCTGAGTGGAAGAACTGTAGAAAAGAAAAAAGTCCTTGGCAAACTTTTTGAATTGTGAGAAAAATTCATCCGAAAGAGGAAAAATGCCCACATTCCCATCACAATAGTAGAGAGTGTTGCTTTTGCAGAAAGTACCTAGGGCTCTTTATATATTCTGGGCAAAGCACAGCAGTTTGGGTTTTTTTGTTGTTGTTTCTTTTGCTTCCTTCTTCATCGTGGCCTTCCCCCTCTCCCCCATCTCCCAGATAGGTATTTTTATTCTCTGAGCTCTATTCAGTCTTCACCTTTATTTCCAATGTCCCTATTTTGTTTCCTCTCCTTTCTTCCTGAACAATCCTATTCGTCTTTATTTTTTAATGTTTTGCTTCCAGAAACACCTAGAGATCCTACTAAAAAGCACTCCAACCTCCAAACTATTTGTAAAAAGGAAAAAACATCACTGGCAAGTCTCTGTTGAAATTAATAAAGCTTCCCTAGGGGCAAAAGGAGATGGGGGTAAGGAATCACCTTTTCAGAGGAAAATTCTCAGTAATTACTAACGGAGTTTAACGGGCAATATTATAATTTGATAGTTACACCAGATAGCTATTAAAATATATTATCATATATTAAAACATCTTATTAGGTAGTGTGATTTACTAACCAAAAAAAAAGCAGATCGCTACGGATGAACCATGAAGTTTAAGCAGCAAGATTTTGTTGCTCCACTGCTGCTGTCGGATAAAAGGGGCATTAGGCGAAAAATGGACCCCACACAGTATCTTTCAAACTGTCACCTTCATGCCACCAGATGACCTTGCTTCCCGCTAACATTTTTCCTATTAGTTTGTCTAAAAAAAAAATACACCCCTACTATTAGTAAGCCACATTCTGGAAAGAATGAATTTCAGAGGCAAGTGGAAGTCTGTGCACTGCTCAGAAATTCCTATGCATTCCTCTAACTTTGAAAACAGACTCATCAAGTTTAGCAGAATTGTTACCATGCTTAAAATATGTGCATGTGTTTATAGGTCTAAACTGTGTAGTGTTTTCAAGATAATCAAAATTGATGTACAGCACATATCTTCTGCATTTATGTAACATTCTGACTTCCCAGGAAAACTGCTAAATGAAATGACAAAGCCCAAACTCCAACAGGAACAAATTCACCACTATGAAGTGAGAAAAATGATTAAAATAAAACAGTTCAATTGAGGGTATATGAAGTAGAGAACACGTAAAAATAATTGAGGAAAGAATTGCCCTGGAAACAAAGCTATTTCAATTACAGTGTATTTTGATCCCTTTATGATGAACATACATTGTAAATGAAAAAGATATCTTGTACAATGCCAGCTAAAGAAAGTTGTATCAAAGCATTTTTACCAAGTGACCAAAACCACGTTTATCACACAGCACAGCTTTTGTTAAAAGAAAAGCTTCTTTAAAATTAAAATATGCTAATTGCAGTTAGCTAGAGAATCTTTTGAAATATAAATTGAGTATCAAATGGTCTTCTACTGAAACAATAAAGACCTATATAAGTATGCCCTGTACACAAACCTGAAAGCCTGTTTCAAGGTCCAGTTCATATTTATTTTCTAGTGCTAAGAAATGTTAATTCTGGATTGAATCCAAGATGGCAAGAGCTGTTAACTGGCATATTTTAACTAAGTCTGTGGCACTTTAAATTAGAACCCACGCCTCCTGGTGCATGTTCAAATTCACATCTCTACACTTGGACACCTCACTTGTAAAAAGTGGCCAGTGATAGCTTTTCTCCATTATTACCTGGCAGAATTTCATCTGCTACGCCCAAATGCAGACCTGACCACAGCAATCCATCCCACTGTCACTTCCATAATGTCTCCTACTTACGGCTAACAATGGAAGCTACAGCTTGTAAAGCATGCAGCCATATGTCTTCAAATTTGAGCTAGTGGATATGGAGTAAAAATATATGTATTATATAATTTTATATATATATATATATAAACCACCTTTGTGTTGCATACTGAAAAATTCTTCAGTAACTAGTAGAGAATTTGGATCTGACTGTCCTGTAAGAAACTGTGTTCACACATCACTAAACCCAGTGTTGATCACACTGATACAACAGCTTAAAATACCTAACCTCAAGCTGTTGAGCTGGGGCACTGCTACTGAAGACAGACAGAAAATCTTGCAAAATTTCCTTCTTTAAGAAGCAACACGAGGTACTTAGTTGCAATAACAGAAGCCACAATCTCCTAAGTGGAAAGTTCACTTCCTTCTGCAACTGATCTCTCAGTGAGGAAGCATGGGCGGTGCGTGATGGCTTCTTCACAGGGAGCAGGGATCATGGCCCTAAAGGAGAGCCTTGTGCACACTCCATCTAGGCTAACATGTCGAAGACATACGTACCAATAGTCTTCATCTCCCATGGATGCACATAAGGATCTATCTGAACTCCAGCCATAAATCTCAAGTAAAACCAAACTATTCTACATAAAGCTCCTTGAATCCAAGCCAACAGAGAAAAGAAATCCAGAGCTTTTAACCGCAGACATAAATGTGTTCATGCCAGCCAGCCCAAATCAGTAACTGGCAGTCAACGGCCTGCAACAGCTGACATTTCTTCCTCTCTCTCAAGTGGTTTGCAAAGATATCCTCATGGGTAAGCTGCTGAATGAGCCAGAATATACCAAATGGAAATATGTACACTTGTAATCACAAAGAAGAAAGATGGAAATGTGTATTTGTGACCAGTTGTAGTGGTTTAAAACCAGATGGGAATTAAACTCCAAATAAGCCTCTCCCCTTCTATCTGCCCTGCTCCAGTGAGAGAGGGACAAAGGCAGACACTATGGGCTGAGATAACAAGTTACTGAAAGCAAACAGCAATGGAGTAAGAAACACACAGTGACAGCAGCAATATTAACAACAGAAGTATACAAAAGAGAAGGTGCTTTACACAGAAAAGGTGTTCACCTCCTCAGCTCAGCTCTGCGTGGCCGCTGGGACAAACATAAGATGGTGAATGCTCTCTGTAGCTAGTGTTCCCCTTCCCCAAGCTTGAGTCAATGAGAAACACTGAAGGTCAAACCCCCAAAAAGCTGGATCATCCACATTGCACCACGCCTCCTGCTTTTGGACTGCTCCACTCCTCTGGTTTGATTACACACAGTGTTGTCCTCTTCCAGACCACTCCACTGGTTTGACTCCAATTAGTGCCACTTGCTCTGGACAGCTCCACTCAACAGTGCTGGATTTGGCTGGGGCTTGGCTTGGGCTCAGCTCCTTTTGACTCAGTTCACCATGGCTTTGTCCCCCACACCTGCTTCCGGCACTGGCGCTGCAGCGTGCGCATTTTGGTGAGCTCAGCTGTGTTTGCTGCTTGGAGCTGCGTTCTTTCTGACGGATGGGAAAGGATGGGGAGCAGCAGGAGAAGGACAGAGTCTGCAGTGCTGGTCCCAGTAACTTCCCCAAGGAAGAAGCGGAAAAAAATGGTGCACTTCTGCTGTACATTCCTTTTCTCCTGAAACCAGGCCCCCCTAGCAATGATGTGCACAGTATAGAACAGCAACTGCTCCCCTTGAGAGCAAACCTAGGACACCAGTGTCCGTGGGCACTCCAAAGAGCACCCACAAAATAAACACCCTCGAGGTGGAAAGCAGAGGGAAAGGGTGAGGTGAGGCAGAAAGGAACACCCTCTCCCTTTGCCAAGCCCTCTACTTGTTTTAACAAATGAGCCATTAGCATCTCCAAATTATCTGGCCCAAGCCACAGCCAGCTCCCTTTTATCCAAGCCCAGGCTCCAGCCAAACATTAGGAAATGAGCAGCTGGGTCCAGCTCAAGGGCAGCAGGCCTGCATATCATCAGCACCACTACATCAATGAGTCCCAAGCTGCACTCTCCTTCACCACTTTTGTCTATACATTACTGCACGTGGCCATGGAAAGGAGCCTACTTGCCTGAACCATTCACTACAAAGCCTGAAGGCAAATTATTACCCACTGGGATTTCTCTGAAGGAACTGAGGAGCAGAAAGAAATACAAGACTCCAGGTACCCTTACAAGAATTGTACAAGCACATTTAAAGAGAGTTCTGCATTACCCCTTGAATTAGTGTGAACATTAGCCTAGTCTTTTCTAAGAGAAGTCCACAAAACAGGCAAGGATGGTCTCCATGGTTACACTACACACAGGTGTGAACTCAACTATCAGAGAATAAAGAAACAAAACTTCCCAAATACTGACAAATCTCTCACTATCACTCCTAAATCTCTTTGTCCTAGTATAGACAGTACAAAAAGTATAGACAGGACAATTATCTATAATGGTACATTAATTTATCTGTTATCTAAATGATGGCAATAACCAACAAGGTATATAATAAATTATTTTTCCAAATACTAAAAAACTGAATATTAAAATAGATGGTTTTGTTCTTCTTAAGCTCACTTAGGCAGCCTTTTAGTTGGACATCCTGGTAAGACCTCATAGATGTTAAATGTGGTGACTTCCTATATTTCTGGAGAGTAAGAGAAAAAATTGACATATTCCTACACAGTGCAGTATTCCAAATGAAAACCTCAGATTTTCTAACTTACAAGTCAACATTATTTAGCTGTAAAGTGGTATACCTTTTATGACACTGCAGAGTATATAAGACCCAGGGCAAAAGAAGTCCTCACATTAAAAACAATCAGATTAGCATAATAAGAAGAGAAAGCAAAGCTGCGGGAACATTTGGGGAGCTTTTAATTTTTTTTTTTCCTTTAAAGCATTTCAATTCCTCCAGCAAAAGTAAACACATCACAGATTAGTTCTCAGAAGTGCTCTCAGCCAAGAAGTAAGTTACTGTAATTTGAAAAATGATGCTGGGAGCTAAGCTAAACTTTAAAAGCCTCCATGGCATGTAATAGATGTGGAGAGCTCAGAACACAGACTGCATGTAAGTACATGTTAGAGTTTTCTGACCCAATAAAGACATTCGAAAGACAGTGAGCTAGCTAGAACACCACTAATGCACAGTCCTTCTACTGTCATTGTGGAATTAAGAAAGCATGATGCCAGTTTTCACTCATACCATTCCTGTAACAGAAAAGGCCCTCCACAAAACACAGCCCCCTCGATCGCACTCAACTCCCCTTGTTGCTGAAACAACATGGAAATGCAGCATGTCAGCATCCAGGGATACTCACCACAGCCAGGTAAGCATTCTGCCATCTGTGAATGATTAAAAAATTAAAAACCCCAGACACTGAAAAAGAGCATCTTCCTTACAAAAAGATTTATGGGAGGGGAAAACTGGAAAAAGATCCCTCAAAATTCAGACACAGAGTCTGAACCTGGGAACACAAGCCGCTTGGAATCTGTCTCAGGGAGGTTACCCAGGGACACTGGGCCCTACAAATGTTACTAACTTGCATTTACACAAATTCCACTTTCCATATGTGATATTACTTAGGAGGAATAGAAAAACAGGCAAGCAGCATGGAAGGCATGTGCTCTGATCACACACCAATAGCATTATGCTCAGGGATCTTCACAGACTAAAGCGCTTATTCTGTGTTTTATGCAATGATTATATGAATTAATTGTTAATCATATATGAGTACTGCCAGTGCATTTATAGTTAGTGAATAGTGTTCTTCAATAAAATATTAGTACTTAAACAATAGAAAGTGTAATTTGCTTAACTTATAACAAAGTTGCTAATGAGTGTCTTTTAAAAAATCCCAACTCAACACAATATGAAATATATGAATAGTACTTATTACAATTAAACCCCAATTCTTAACTATATACCCAGAAAAGGCACCCCTTTTTACTTCATATATTCCCCTCAAAAGTGTACCTTTGAGTGCATTCAAAAGGTAGGTGACCTCTTTGAACTGAAAGGTATCAGAAACATGTCCTTCCTTATTCTTCCTCAAAATGGAATCAATGTCTTCCCATGGAGATGAGCAGACCTAAAGTACATTAACATAATCACACCATTCTTCAGCCCTCAAAGGCAGCCTCCAAAGTTTTCTAGCAAGTTTATAGGGAAGTTGTTACTTCACTGATCAGGTTTCAGCTGTCTTTGGTGCTCTGTATGTTCAGAGTTCATCAGAATGCATGAATTAGGTGCAGCCACCACCTTTCCTTTCTTGCTTCTACTGCAAGATGTGCTGGATGGTCAGCATTTCTTCTCAATCTCCACCTGTTCCTTTGTCAACACAGCTGAAGGTCAATCATGAGCTATCTCAGTTGTATAGGTAGTCGATGTTTTTTTAAATTATTGCACAACAGTATATAGCTGCAGAAGAGAGGCTGTAGAAAAGTTGCTGTCCACCACATGCACAGTATCAGACATTCCACCTACATGCTGTTCCCAGCTGAAGGACCTGAACCAAGTATGTAACCATCCTAGACTCTTTGTCTAGTCAAAAAGAGTTAGTTTTCTAGAGTTTTCTAGAGAAACCGGAATCTTTAGAAGATGTCAGCCATGCTAAGACCAAAGCCTACACATACAGACCTATAAAGGTATCTGCCTCTCTTCACACAAAGGAAAGTTGGGTGATGTATGTTTCTAGAATAGGTGGCCTTGTTAAACACTTATTTTTAAAGTTACCCAGGATGAATTCAGGCTACTTTTTCTCAAGATGCAAACTAACTCCTCATTTTCTCAGCAACATCAAAGCCATCAAGAGTATCTAGGACACATAACAGTTTTGGTCACATAGTTTACTAGACATCTTAGAGACTGACACATATGACAGTTAAAAAAAAACCAAAACAACTGAGAAAAACAAGAAGGCTGTGATGACATCCTCACACACAGTATGTGTGTGAGGATGTCATCATAATAAATAAACGGCCTCTCTTGCTACCTCTCCTGGTTCCAAGAAATGGCAGTCTAGATTTTCATGCCCTGTTGGCTGTGCTGTATGCTGCAGAAATACAATATGATTGATGGGGTTTGCACTATAGAAGCCCTGGTTGTTGGCAAATGTACACTTGAAAAAGGATTCCAGAACTCTGAGCCACAGCAGGAACTAACAGAGTCTGCAAAACCATCTCTTTCAGATTTATATTTAGTGTCTGACAAACGCAACTCTCCTTCTATCTGCTTTTTGATTACAAGAACAGCTTTGGTTAACAGAGAGTATTTATATTAATTCTTGGCGAAGCAGGTAGTCAGAACTAGGCAATGTTTGGGAGGGATTCCATTGAAAGCTTTTGTGGAGCATAAAGGAGCTAGTGAGTGCTGGTAGTTTTACAAGAACACTCATTTGGAAGCACAAAAAGAGTCCATCTCCTTTAAAGGTAAAGGAAGCAGATGGAGCAAGAGATCCCTTTGGCTTAACTGTGAGCTTCTGAGTCTGATCAAAAACTGCTTCTGAACCTGCTCAAAACCAAGAGAAGCATACCAGGCATGAACAAGTGGACAAGTAACAGTTGAGAACTACGGGGCCAGTGTCAGGGTATGCAAAGATGCAAATAGAAAAGCAACAGCTCAACTCAAATGGAAATAGGCCCAAGAAAGAGTTCTTCAGGTATATAAACAATAGGCAGGTTCAAAAGGAAAATATTGACCTGCTGTTAAGCAGGAAAGATAAATTAATTATAAATAATGCTGACAAGGCAGAGGTTCTCAACTCTTTCTTCACCTCTGTCTTCACCAATAGTGTTGGGCCCCAAGCCTTAGAAATAAAAATCCAGGCTGATGCAAACACAGAGCCATTGTCAGTGAGAGAAGAGGTGGTTTGTGAACTGCAGCTTGACCCAACGAATCCATGGGCCCTGAGGGTGTTAAGAGAGCTGGCTGATATCATTGGGAGGCTGTCCTCCATAAGTTTTGAGAAATCACGGAGACCAGGAGACATCCCAGAAAACTGGAAGAAGGGTAATGTCACCCCCATCTTTGAGAAGGACTTAAAGGAGTATCAAGAAAATTAAAGCCTCATCAGCTGTATTTCATTCCCTTGGAAAGTTATAGAACAAATCCTTCTGGGGGCTATCACAAGTCAGATGAAGCACATAATTGGGAAAAGTCAGCATGGATTCACCAAGGGCAGTAAGTTCTTGACAAACCTAAATGCATTCTCTGACAAAGTAGCCTGCTCAGTTGATGTGGGTTAAGCAATGGATATTGTCTACCTGGATTTCTCCAAGACTTTCAATACAGTTTCCCATGGCTTCCTCCATGAGAAACTGATGCATTGAGGTCTAGACAAGTGGTATGTGTGGTGGGTGGGAAACTGGCTAACCACCAGCACTCTGGCGGTGATGGTAAAGAGCTCCTTTCCAAACTGGCAACCCGTGGGGTCTCCCCGGGATCACTACTGGGCCTAATGCTGTTTAATATCCTCATAAGTGATCTGGATGATGGGATCAAGTACACCTGGATGAAGTTTCCAATGATATCAAACTGGACAGCGAAGTGGGCACTTTGTAAGGGAGAGCCATCCTGCAGGAAGACATGGATAGGCTGTAAGAGTAGGCTAACAAGAACCTTATGAAGTTCACCAACGACAAATGTAAAAACTTTCACCAGTTAAAGCATAATTCAGCAGTGCAGCACAGGCTGGGATCTCCCCTGCAGGGGAGCAGCTCTGCAGAAAGGGAGCTGGAGGTCCTGGTGGACAAGCAGCTCAATAGGAGTGAACAGTGTGCAGCTGTTGTGGCAAAGGAAGCCAACAGGATGCATCATCAAGGGCATCCCCAGCAGAGATAAAGAAGGCATTGTCCCACTCCACTCTGTGCTTACCAGGCCACACCTGGAACATTGTGCTTAGTTTTGGTCACCACTATGCAAAATAGATGTGGACAGGCTGGAGAGGGCCCAGAGAAGGGCCACAAAGGTGATGAAAGGACTGGGAAGCCTGGCACAGGAAGAGAGGCAGTTCTCTCAGCCTTTCTTGAGGCTTTGTTCAGCCTTCAGGAAAGAAGGCTTAGGGGAGACCTTATCACCATGCTCCAGTTTTTAAAGGGTGGCTACAAAGGTGATGGAGATCCCTTTTACAATGAGTCACATTGAAAAGACAAGGGGTAATGAGATAAAGTTTCTCCTGGAGACATTACGATTGGACACAAGAGGAAAGTTTTCACAACAAAAACAACCAGACACAGGTATAATTTCTTCAGGGAAGTGGTGGATTTCCCAACATTAGATACTTCTAAGATTTGGCTGGACAGGGCGCTGGGGCATCTTGTTTAGACTGTGCTTTTGCCATAAAAGGTTGGTTGGACCAGATAATCCTTATGTTCCCCTGCTATTTTATGATTAATAAGAGCATAGATTCCCAATTTATGTAATTCAAAACATAATTAGCAGTAAAATCCCATACCGTTTTCTAAGGAAATTTATATGAATTGGACTGTATATTGTCACACATTTTCAAAAAGTTTGGAGTTTTCAAGATGACCATACTCAGGTCCCAACACATTCAGCCAGGGTGTCCCTAAGCAGCCTGTACTGGGCAGTCCTGGCTCTTTACCTGGACCATGTGCCACATGCATTTTGTATAGCCCTCCCACCCTTTATTTCTTCAAAGAAATATGATCTGGAAGTGCAAAGATACCAAAACCAACATGCTAGATAAACCACAGTCATTCCCAACTATGTTCTTATAGACACACAGAATTTATAGCTCAGAGCTAACACAGTCAGTTTTACCCTACTTAGACTTGTATTTCTCTGCTTCCCTTTCCTAAAGTATTTTTACACTGAAACAAGACACCTAACAGGAATACGGGATCATTTTTCCTCCCATATGACTCTACTGAATCACATCATATTGCCCTATCACCCATACAGGACATTTCCTTCCTTCTAGGACAGACAGTCATGCAAAGCAAACCGCTTTCCTGAAGAAGTCACCCTAGCTTCCTGGAGTTCAGCAAGTTCCCCAGGGTCTTATTTATAAATGTACTTCGTTCTGCTTCTGGAAAAATAATGAATGTTCCCACTGCTTTCCCTACAAAGTAATTGGGCTGAAGACTTTTCCTAAGGCTCCAGCACCAGTAGTTCCCACTTCGGTGGGCACCATCAACGCTAATGGTCATCTATCACTCCTGCTCCAGGCTCCAACCGCGTATTGCTTGAGGCATCCCATGATAAAGTAACTGAACCAGAATTCATAAACGGAATGCTGAGATTACATAAATAAAACAGTTTCCAAACCAACTTGCTCAAGGAGTTTCTGAAAAAATCAAGCTTTCTCAGAAAAAAAATTTCCCTGCACTCAGGCAAATAATCCTCTGTGATATTTATATGACATAAAAGTTTCTACAGCCAAACAAATGAGATTAGAAATCAAACCTTAGTCAGAATGATACTCTTATCACAATACAGCAGCATTCTGAAGAAACAAACTATACATTTTCCTCCCCTTGGATGTGTTTTTCTAAGAGCTTTAAAAAGGAACACCAACATTTTTGATGTAGAGAACATTGAAGATTCAGTCAAAACACTTAAAAACTGACAGCAAAATTTTTAAATAGAATAAAGTAAAATAAATACTTTACTGCACACAGAGGAAAATAGTTGGACTACGAAGTTGTTATGAATGCTACTGAGCTTTCCTTGGCTTTCACCAAGAGAAAGGACTTCTTTTCCTTAACCAAAACTAGGGGTATAGAGGAGCAGAAATTGAGGGTTTGAGGCAGGAATTAAAGAGCTGAAGTCAGGAAAACGATCATGAAAAGGACTTTCTCTCTTCTTTCCTTCCTTCACTTTTAAGAACTGAGAACTGCTTATGTGCAAATGGGGTTTTTTTATCATGTACTCTTGTTGTCACTTTTAAGTCCCCTAGACAGAAACCATGGAAGATGAACAATCAAAGATATATTTGAACATAGTCTCTCCAAAATGATAAACAGCAATTAGCAATGACCTTTACAGAGAGAAGGATCATAACAAACAACCACTGGGATAATTCTCGCATTCGTATCATTTGAGGGAATGACTCCACACAGAACCCACAGAAGTGAAGTACCACCGTACATTAATGACAATCCAGAGGAGTGTGCTGATCCTGTGAATGCTCTTATCCTGATCTTCTTATCTCTGAAATGGAAGCTCAAACAGAAAAAGGAAGAACATCTTCCAACACTAACTCCAATGCTACCATAATTTTAACTAAAAAAAAAAAGAAAAATCTGTGGCATAGGCAGAAAGACAATAAACAAGGTTTCATAAACTAAATAGCAAAACAAAAGAGAGTTTTGCTATTCTACTTTCCCCAGACAAGTTTCTTTGCAGGGAAAATGCCATCTATTCTAGAACCTGGGACTGTATTCTGACTTAAATACACAAAAATGGCAGAAAGAAATGTTATCGCACAAAATTAAGTACTATCTATCTTGAAAAACTGTAAATCTGTTCTGGTTAGATGTAAGGAATGAACCTTTTATTTAGAACTTTTTATTTGGGAATATTTGGTGTAACCTGGTGTGTAACCTGACTGGCTGACAGACCTTTAAGATCAATGATTTCTGCAACCACAGCAGACTCATCCTCTCCCAGAAGCACAGGTTTGGCTTAAAGCAGCTTCACAGCTATTCGGAATTTGATTCCTCTTTGCAAAGAACAGTCTGACTGGCCTGAATCAGATTCTGGTTCACCTACAGCAGAGAAGTTCTCGCTACATCTCTTCTCATTATCCCAGATCCTGACTTAGTTTTTCTGGTTTCAAAACAGAACCAAAGCGTGCCTAATGCTCCCTGCAATAGAAATTCTCATCAGTTAATCTATTTCAGGTCCTCTTACACTTCCCTTGGGTCAGGCTCTAGCTCAGGCAGGTTAAGTATATCATGTAGTATTTTGTGTATGAATACTAATGTTTGTTAAGGGCACCAATACAAGATTACAGACAGATTTTTAAAAAAATATGGAACTACTTCAGATACAGTAAAAGGCTTGACGGCATCCACTGTACAAAAAACAAATACAGTTGCAGTCAAAGTCCTTGCTTTGCCAGAAAATTACAGATGAAACTGAAGCTCTTGCCTGAAGAATGAAGGGAAGTGCATGCATGTGCACATGCAAACCCTGCCTTTTCTTTTCCTCCCACCTGAGCTCCCATTGCTGCTAAGTGCCTAAGCAGCATTTGTAGGGATAATCCCTAACAAAGTCTCTCAGAACTGGTAAGGCAATACATATGCCTTTGCACAGAAAGGCCAGAGACCAAGCAACAAGCTTTCATAATTTCTCTTTTCAATTATAAATGGAGGCAGATATGATGACAAAAACATGTTTTAGAAAGCTTGAATGTGCTGTTATATCGGAACAGTATGGGATATCAAACATTTCCCTTTCCACCTCAGATTACATAAAAATACCAATACTCAATTTCCCACATAAATGGCCTGTTTCATTTTTAAAAACTTGATTTTTAATTTTTTTTTTTTTTTAAATTTTAACTGTTTCTCCTGAGTGTTCTGTTTATGCTGGGATACATTGGGAGTCTTTCGGCCTTGAAGGAATGGTGCAAAGATTAACTCTCCGAACAATCCCTGGCAGGGAAGCAAAGGAGGGTAAATTGTACCAGGGGAAAGTGGAAAGGGGACTTTAGAATGTATTGGACACACAGCTGGCAATCAAATTACATATGGCAAAATCCACACCACTGCATTGATTAATTTTCTTTTTTGACGCCTTGTTTATGCACAAATATAGCAGCAACCACCCCCGCCACATACCATGAGATAAGGACATATTAAAATAATCCCTGATTGGGGGAAAAAAGATAAACGTTCTTACTGAGCAAAGTCAAGCCTTTTTCTTTTTCTTCTTTTTTTTTTTTTTTCTCAAGGAATGCACTGAAAGGCGTTTCTGGTCATACTGTGTAACAAGGCTTTCATTAGCAATTCTCATGAAGTACTTGCAGAGATGGTGAATTCATAGCTCACCTTGATATGGGCATCCCCATTTGCGGTGTACCTGGGTGACAACCACAGACACTGCACACTTCAGGATCCCGTCACCACAGACCAACCAAAACTCACATGCGCGCTTTAAAATTTGAGCTCTTTTTCACTGTGGCAGTGGTGACACACTGGAACAGGCTGGCCAGAGAAATTGTGGCTGTTCCATCTCTGGAAGTGTTCAAGGCAAGGCTGGATGGGGCTCTGAGTAACCTGGTCTAGTGAGTGGCATCCCCGCCATGGCAGGGGGTTGGGACTAGACGATCTTTAAGGTCCCTTCGAACCCAAATCATTCTATAATTCTGTGGTTATTAGGAGCAAATGTTCTATGTGCAATAACATTTTGAAAATTGGTTTTATCCAGTTAAATTATTACAGTTGAGGACCTTATATTCATCTGACAGAGATTTACAAGTCATGTTCTATTACCTTCTGATAAGCAAAGAAAAAAATGCTCAGCCAACTCCTCCAGAAAGATGCACTTATAAATTTCCAAAAACACATAGGTGATATATGTGAATTGAGGACAAGGTAGAAAGCAAGTTTCCATGCCAAAACTACAATTTCTACTACTGGGCAAAGCAAAGCAAGAAAATGCTTGCATAAATCTTCCTACTATGCTCATCACTCTGCTTCATTTACATGCATCCTGGTCTTAACATTATTGAAATTTAGAATTAATGACCCTCTGAGATTTATAGGGCCATTTACACCTCTCAGCATGACCACTTTGGGGGCCTCTACAGCCTTGAACAGACATTAGAAGGTCACTCAGAAAACTCTCACTAAGTTCAACAGACTTCAGATGAGGCCCTTTGCCTAATTAAAAAAGAGAAAAAAGTACGTTAAATAGGAGATGCTTTTAAAAAATCCCACATTAATCAGTATTTCTGTAAAACTCACTGTGCTTGGTTTTTTTGTTGGTTTTTTTTTTGAGGGAACTGCTTAAAAGCATTTGCTAGTTGAATCTAGTTGGGGCTTTTTTCCATCTCTTCCAAAAAGGTAGAAATACAATTGAATCTAGCACTGGTCATTACGCAGCAGGAAACTACAGAATAGTTAATGTATATTAATGCAAGTGTGACAGATATGACTATTGAGTGATGTCTAGAGGGATGGCTCAGGGTTCATGGAACTGTGAGGAACCTGGCAATGTTCCCTAAGAAGCAAGAAGTCCTTAAATTAACATTGCCCAGTTGCAGGAACTGAGGCAACTGAAACCATCTCTGCTTGCAGACATAACTGTGCAGAGATTGCTCAACTTAGACAATTCCATATGTTCTGGTGTTTCTTTTCCCCTCTTTCACAGGCATGGCTTTCTTTGAGCAACTCACAGTGCTGAGTGATGCAAGTCATCAACCAGTTACCACATGTGTTGCACAACAGAAGAAAGTTTTGAAATTAAGGAAAAGCATAGCATTTTTGTAACAAATAGACTGATAGATTACCAGATATTATCAAAGAAATTCAGAACTCCCAACACTTGTCTTCACTCAGGGATTTTTAATGAACAGAAAAAAATGAGTAAGTACTTCTGCCTGGCATGAATGAAGTCATTCAAGTACACACAATTTATAACAGAAACACCAACAATCACCTTTAACTACAGCATCACTGCCAAATGGCACCATAATTAGGCTAGAAATGCTGTTCTTTGAGTCATGAATGGGATGTGCTCAGCCTTGTTTTCTATATAGGATCATGCCATCCAAGCACAGGCAACAGCATTTATTGAGAAATTCCCTGAAAGATAACAACAGATTATAAAAGGGGTTCATGTAAATTTAGTTAAGAACAACTTCAGACATTATTTTCAATTACTGAGATAAAATCATGGCTTCTCTCTGGAAGAAAAAAGGAAAGGTTTTTTTCCTATACACTACACAGAGCACATGAAAGGCTTAAGAATTGTCTATTTTCACAAAGAGTATCAGCTGCCTACTAATATTCCTTAACTCTGCTTTTCCCTCCCTCAAGTCATTTTCCCTACTATTTTCAACATTTTGTTTGATTGATTATTAAAAAGCAGCTTTCCTGCTCTAGATGACAGGTCACAGAATTCCCTTTACATTTAATAGGTTTATCTGCTCTCAAGAATGCTTACTGATAGTTTTGTTCTCTTTCACCAAATTTGCAGAGCTCTGGCCAAGCATAGACTTTTTCTGCACCAAACTCCTCAGTGATTTCAGAGAGCATGAGGATGACAGCTAGACATGTGCACAAAGTTCCAGTCCTTCTAAGCTTGCACAAGGATCTGCAGTTAATTAACCAGAAAGTCTCTGTCACCATACATTAAAAGAAAAAAAAAAAAAAAGCTTTACCAGCTCATCTTGGAAAGCTGCAGATCTGGAAAAAAAAGGGACCATCTTCAGCTCCACTAAATTCACCATCAGGTTAGCTTCCTTATTTAATGAGCTACACATGCATCCCCATCTGATGCAAGCGAATACATCTACACTGTCTGGTTTAGGCATGTAACTCTGCTTATGACTGAACCTTGCAATTGCAGGGTTCCTGTACGCTGAGCAGATACTCACAACACCTGAAGCAGGCAATTCAGAGCCCAAGGGGTTGCACTACAAGTACTGCATATGCTCCTAATTCTTGCGGTTACGTTACATGCCCAGAGAGAGTCCATGTGCTCCCTCCACACATTCCAGCACGGCACCACGCTTCATGCACACTGTACATACGAATGGAGCCCCTCTGCTATTTCAGCCTTGTTGCCTCATTTCACTGCCTGCACCTCCGTGAGTAAGAAAAATAAATCTACATATGCATTATGCGTCTTTGAGCAACAGAAAGCCTCAGGAGTTCATGAGCAGAATGTACACAGGAATAAATAAAGAAATTATATTTATTTTCTTCAGCACAGAAACCTGGAGACATGTCATGGAGATATATTAGCCCTCTTAAGATGACTACTCAAGATACCAATGGAGTTGACAGTGCAATCTTGTCACTCTCCCGTCAGACCACTGTCAGACTCGAGCACAGCAGAACTGCAGCTCCAGAGCAGTCTACCCCTTCTAATACATTCCATTCATCTCCCAAGGCACACTTTATTAGTTTAGGGAAAAAAATAAAATAATCTATATTCCAAATAGTAGAGGTAAAACAGGAAAGCATGTATGGCAGAACATTTAAGGCCTTACTAGACTGAGGAGAAAAGCTTATCTTTGTCAATAAAGTAGTGCCATCTGTATCCCTTTAAAGACAAAACCAGAAGTTTCCCCATCATAAGCCCTCACAAAATTATTGGCTGATCACCTGCTGTCTTGCTGTACATAAAGCTGTTTTTCCAGCAAGATTTGTTCACTTATATTGCCCAAATGAAAGTCTCTGTTAAATAAAAAAAAATAGTCTGTTGCAAATAACTCCCTAATCTGCCATCCCCTCAATAGGAGTGAAGTGCTCTTCACAGACATAGTACACAAGCATCTTGAATTAGCAGGGAACTATTTTTAAATACATGAAGGATAAGATACCAAATTAGTTTCATGGGGAATGAGAACCTCAGAGATTATTTACTTTCCCATAATTACTTTGACTCACCACTCACTGAGCTTTACAATAGTACTACCTATTTCACACTCAAATTTTGATACTGAAGACATGTAAGTATGTTTCTTGAACATTTAAGATTATGGACCTTAATGATACATATGCACATTTCTCAAATTGACTTACCCACCTAAAAATAATTAAATATACTGTATGGTACAAATGTCCCTTTCTTTAGAACAACTGCTTCAGATTAAGGATCCCTAAATAAAAGCAAGAACCTTTCTTAGTGCAAAAACATGAACATTCTGACAAACTGTACTTAAAGAGGCGTGGGTAGCCTCTTATACTACTGATCTCATATAATGCAAGGAGCAAAACAGAGATTACTATTAGAAAATTACTTTTGGGAGTAAGGTGACAGGAAAGCCTACCCGAGCCCTGAACTCAAGAGAGAAGCTTGAGTTTCTAAGACTTCAAACGAAAAGAAATAAAGTGTGGCCATACACCACTACCCATCTTTGCTTCATATGACATGGGCACAGTTCTGTCACTTGCACAGGATAGAAAAAAGGAAATCTAGAGTAGTCTACAATCCTATCCCTGTAGAAATAAATTAATTAGAATCTTTAGGACAGAGCCTCATAATAAAAAATAGTGGGAAAAGCAAGTAAAAAGGATGAAGAGAGCAAAGAAAAGGAAAGTAATAGAGAAGACAGTGCATTAAACAGAAAATAACACATCTGAAATAGAAAAGAAATGGAGGTTGTGGTAAGAAGACATGGGACAGACAGACATAAAGAAAAGGAGAAAGGAGGATTATAAAAATGAAAGGAGAGAAGACAAGACAAAAAGTGATAGAGAGACAGGCATTCAGAAAAGACAGCTTAAATTAAAAAAAAGAAAACTAAAACCAACCAACAAAAGCCCATACAAACAAACAAACAAAAACCCAAACAAATCAACCCCCAACAAACAACCACAGCTCTACACTCCTTCCCAAAAATTACTCTAGAAACCAGAGCTGGAACAAAAGTAAGTGAAATTAATTTTATTGACTAATGAAGTTTCATTTGATGCTAACATCTTAGGGTTCAGGCCTGTCTCCATCAAGCAGTGGGATTTTTTTGCCAGAACTTCTCAGTTCCCGTGGGATTAAGGACGAGCTGAAGCAATGCCTGAATGATTTTCTGCACTGAGACACCTGAGATACTGCGTACCATAGCATCAGCTCTGGATTTGTAAGGATGACTAGTCTTTACTAGGTAAGAGAATTAAGAGGTAGAAAACCCATCAATGTACTACATATTACGGCCACCACGTATATGAAAGAATGACTTCTCTCCCTAAGCTGAGTTAGCAAGCAATTTATAATGCTATAAAGTACTAACAATTCCTCTATCAGTTGTCAAAGACTAATTCATCACTAAAATAAAAAAATTATGGACTGGCAAAGAAATTAGCAAAGGAATCACCATCAAGTAAAAGTGGATTTTTGAAGGCTTTCTAGGAGGGATGGTAAGAAGCTTTAGGTTCCGCTTCCCACCAGTGGCAATACTGCAGTGTTCCAAGAGAACAACCACTGGAATGGAGAGAAAAAAAATAGGAGAGACCCTCAAAAGGATTTATCAAATCACTTACTAGAATATAATGAATATTAACAAAAGATAGTACAAATTCTCTTGAGAATTGAGTATTCCTGGGGTTTGGATCTCTTCTTCTAGGCTGTTAAGGTTGCTAGGGAATTTCACAGTTAATGTGAAATTTCCATATGAATGTTTCAAGAAGGGGTAAGGGTTTGCAAAACTGAATCTTAAGCATGGACTTTTCTTTGGGCTTCAGAGAGAAGAATCTGACGCTCTTGTAAAGCTGAAATAAGAAGCTTTCATATTTAACGACAGATTATCAAAGATTTTTGGTGGAAAAACGTACACAGAAAATGCTTTGTGAGGCACTGTGACAAAGAACTTGCTTCTCTTACTATGGTTAGTAACAGTGCACCAGACGCGCCATTACACACAGTCCAAGGTCATTGTGCAGTCTACAAACTAGAGCAGCTTCGTTTTGCTTTAACAGATAAAAGCGACAAGTTTATTTTGTTTTAAACAGACTGTATGCCCATTTTTCATAAACCATTTAGAAAGCACATTGCTGTGGGCTTCCCAGTGACAAATACACTGAGGCACCAGCAAGTGACAACATACTTTGTACTCTTTGACATGGATGAGAGAATTCAATTCAACTTTTCTTTTTTCTATCTGGAAAGAGAAACATCTGGGAAAAATACTTTTTAGCCCTACTTCCTGAGAATGAATCTTAAATGATGCTCTGTCTGCAACTTCATCTGTTTCTCCTCTGTTTTCTTTGCTAACTTTGGGTGACATTGGTCAAGAGTGACCAAAACTGACAGAAGTCCCTTCATTTTAATGAAAATAAGTGGATGATTAAAGGACAAAAATAATAAACATCCCATGATTGAAATGGCAGGCACTCAACCTTGCATCAGAAAATCCACAGAGCCATCACCACTAAAGAAGAATCTGCAGAAAACAAGGTGAAGTCCGCTCCGTGCCCACACCACCACCATTTATCTGGTTATTCTCCCCATCCTTTGGTATTCAAAACATCCCAACTCTAGCAACTCTGTATCTATGCAAGCATTCAGTAAATACAGACATGCTTCCATTGGCAACTGCTGTGACAGTTGATCTTCACACCACAGTATTATCTTAATAAACTGTCTCTCAGCCCCAGGGTCTTTGTTCTCGCACAAATGACCTACAGTTGGTCACCCTGGATCTTACACAAAGCATGACGAGCACAGGGGTTATATGACCTAATTGCATAGTGACTGCAAAAATAGCATGCTTTCTTCTCTTCAGCAACGTGTTCTTTCTCTACTGAAAACAATTCAAGTTAATGACAGAACTGTATATCTGGATAACTCTATCATTAGTTAATGGTACCACCACATGAGCTTGTCTGCATGGTATTTGACAAAGAAATTCAAGTTAAACAGCCTCCTCTAGAATGAAGACAATATTGGATTAATTAGGTAACTTGCTACACATTTAGAAAATGAAGATGAATTTCCCTTTTATAACCTTATTAAAATCCTACGGAATAAGAACCAGATTGTAATCTGTTATTGAAGTATAACTCATAAATATCTTTTGAATTACTCAAAATTTAAATCACGGGGGATCTGAATCTGGCCCCATACATCTTAAAAGAACATTTGACTCATTACTCATGTAAACCTCCATGAACACATAATGCACAGGAACTAATTTGTTTTCTACGAGAGTTCAACATTCTCTGCCAAAAGCACTCATATTCTGGTACTTCTAACATACTACATTATTTTTATTGATCTACGTGCTACTTTTACTACTAGTTATGGAGTAAACATCTGGAGAAAAGCAGAAACTATGGTCTAATGGACCTTTAGTCTTTTCCCCACATGCTTCCCAGAACTCAGGCAACTTTCTTCCTCTGATTGAAGACAGCCATTGGAGACACTGCAAGAAATCCATAAAGTATATATTACTGAAAACAAAAACCGCAGACTACCAAACTAATTTTGTAACATGATTATTCCTCCAACATGGTCCAAAACTGAAAGCACACAAAAATAAAACACACAAAAACACAGTAGCTGAGTCATAAGTCTCCAGACAGTAAGATCTACCATTCTTTTAGTTTATATTCAGGAGTGCCTTAACAACTTGGGATACAGCTACATAAGATTTTTGAAGACAGATTAGTTTTCTCTCCACCTATGCTTCACAATGGTTTTGCACCAACGAGATCTGAACCTCAAGTTATGTTAGCATGGGATCATGCATGACAAAGTGAATTTATCAAAATGTCTCAAGCCTAACTGTGCAACATGGAAAAATGCCCCACACTTAGCTGGACAGGGAAGAAAATTTTCAAGCCTGAACCAACCACTTTCAACTGCCAGCATCTCCTACAACTCAACTGCTATATATTCCACTGCTATATGTTCCACTGTGTATGCCACAAACAAGGTAACAGAGTGATCATCTGGATTTCAGTTTAAGTTAGGAAACCATGCTCCCTCTGACTGTCTCACTTCCTGTTATCCCACTCACTGTAGGGCTTGGTGAGAATCACAGACAAATAGAGCTGGAAACAACTGGATCAGTCACATCCTTTCAAGGCAACACAGTTATATCTATCCAATTCTTAAAGATGCCAACAGATAAAGCCCCACAGTGTTCACACAACCCGCTCTAGGATCCCTCTGCATCCTTACCACTAGAAAAAACTTTCTGAACTTTTTATTTCTTGCAACATATTCAGCCTATTACTTTTACTCTACTAACTGTGGGCATTGTAGACCTTTTTCCTTGTAGGTCAGACTTCTTCCTGTTCTCCATCTTCACATAAAATATTAATCTTGCAACTCAGTTTTTACAGCTACTGAGACCTCCTTCAATATTTTTCTCAAATATCTGATGTCAGTTATTTGCAAGTTAGATGAAGAAAGTTTCCATCTGAACTGGAGCATCATCAGGCTGTAGCTGCTGGAAATCCTTCTGAAACCATCACTACTTGCCTTCCTAAGATTTCCACTTCTCCAGGGAATCTCTGAGGAATTTTTATATTTATATAAAAATATAAAAGAATTATACAATACAGTTTAAAAATTCTTTACAGAAGCCACATTCAACTTCTGTTTAAATGAAGCTGCATTATTGAGGACCACAGAGTAGAGGCAAAAGTGAAAATAAGATCTTCCCCAGATGATGTCCATGGGTAATTCAAGGAAGGAGGCATAAATACTCTTTTTTGTTTCCAGCCAATTGCTAATCACACAGACAGTTCTCTCTCACCAAGGTGAACTCAGCATCAGGACAAACCTACCACAGAAGTTCTCGTTTCAATTTGTTTCTGCCACTACTACGCTTGCTCCTCAGGCACTTACAGAATGCCTCCTTGTTGTACAGCCGTCCCGTGGCATCCCTTAGAGACATGGCTGGGAGCACTACAAAGGTCTGCATTCTGCCTTGCACGGATGCTTCCAGCCACTCTCTGAACACTTTTCACGTTCACTAAACACCTTGCGTTAACAGAAGTGCTGTTTCATTTCAGTTTGGGTTTTTAGTTTTGCGTTGCCCTTTTCCTTCATCGGTTTAACAGTGAACTAGTGAATTTAAATGTCTTTGAAAGGGCAGTACATACAGGCTCACATCTCACTTTATATTGCTCATTTTGTATTAGCATGAAAAGAAGTTTCTCACCAACTCTGAAGTCTTCATTTTCCTAGTGTTTAACATGAGTGGCTATTGCTCTTTGTCCCCCCGATAACAAAATGATTCCTCTACAACAAAATGACATTGAAGAGCCACTGAAACCTAGAACAGTGACTTCAGTGATCATCACAGCTATACTTCAATGATGCAAGGGTTGTATTAAGCTTGAAGCTATCAAGGTTGAAGCTGTACTTCAATGATGCAGGGGATCTCATCTTCAGGATTATCAAATTCAACCTTCTTCTTTCAATTCAATATTCAGTTTCATCAGGTAGCCTGACACTGGAGAATCAAAAGAAACTGATTTTCTTCATCATTTCCAGATGACCACTAGTCCTTTCTGCCTAGCTACTCATGCAGCATTTACACTTGAGGTACAGAAGACTTGTTTGATTACAGTGAGTTGGCTGACTTGCTTCAAACTACTCCCTCGATTCTTGGGCAAGATGAGCCTGAAAATTATTTCTTTTATAATTTCTATTTTATTTGTAGTATATAGCACCGAACAGAATCGATTTTGTTAATGTGGAAAAGGTAAACATAGGTGTCAGACCAGCAAGCTGGCCTTTTACAGACTTGACCATCAGATGTGCTGCCTTCTTCCACATTTGAACAAATGAAGCCTGGTCTGACTGCAGCGGTCTCCCTTCTCTCCCTTCTCATCACTTTCCATGATGAGTGGATTACATTAAGCAGCTACTCGGTTCTTTCATTATCAGCAAGCCTTCTTTTTCCTTTTCCCCAGAGATTTTATGCAGTTATATAATCTCCCTCAGTATTTTCCAAGAAACTGAAAAAAAAGACCAATTTTCCATCTTCTTTTACTTAACAAAATGTTAATAGTTTCCTTCACAGGGTGAATTTACAGCTCCCTTCTCTTTTGTAAAGAAAACAATATAAACTACACATTACATATGTTCTGTAAAATCATACAGAAGTTAAGCAAACATACCATGAAAAATAAAACTAAAAAACCCAGCTAATGGCATGCACACCATACCTGGTTTCACATGTTTTTACGTAATAGTGTTAAGCTTACAGAATTGGCAAGAAATTGGGTAGCTAAGTAGATTGGCAACAGCACACTGAGGCTCTTGCTCAGGTTTCACCCAGGTCCCTCTAGTAACTGAAATGGCATGTTCTCTCACAGGCTGCCAATGAGATAAAATGGTAATGGCTATCTAGTTCATATGAAATGGGAGATTACACTGCAGAAAATGATTCATCAGAACAAATGGTATTTCCTCTTACTCTGAAGATATGAATAAACTTGAACCAAAAAAATGGGCAAAGGTGCCTTCATTTGCTAAAATGAAATTAACCAGAGATGCTCATTTTAGGCAAACTAATGGAAAGACAACATATAGAAGATTCTAAATCAAATGTACTTTCCAGGATCTATAAATCTTCAGCTGTCTCATGGAACAGTCTGTCACCAGTGTGCCCACTTATGCTCTGCCTGAAGACAGTAGAAGCCAGATGGGCATGTACATGGGAGGCATGAGGGTGCATGAATGGACCACCCATTTACAGCTAGTAAATCCACAGAGTGCCTGCTCACATCCATATCTGCCAGCAGAGGACCACAGCCACACTCTCTGACGTGTCTATAACCATATCACCCTGTGCTGTCATCTCAGCAGATTTCACTGCTAGCAAAGGTCCCACCTCCAAGAAAAACTCTAAACTAAGCAGATCGCTTATTCAGAAAATGCAACTCTCTCTTCTGAGTCATGCCAACATCTATCAGAAGTCATCAGAAGAGGTTAATCCATGGACCTCTAACACCAAAATACCTCTACCACTGCAGAATAAGAGGGAATGCTTCACTTGGTAGAAAATAGCAAGCTCTTATTCTATATACAGAGCAGCCACTGAATTAGGATATAACACAATTTCACAGAATGTCAGACCAGCAAAATATTAGGAAGCAATCTGCTGCTTTCAGATGAAACAAACTTATTTGTCATTGCTGAAATACTTCTTATAAGGGCAGAAGAACCAGTGCTCGTTCTAAGAGCATGCTCTCATTCTGGTTATTGCAATCCACCTCCCTAAATTCACCCCACGCCTTTATCAGCTCCTTCTATTTCGTTTCTTTGCTTCCCTGACAAAATGTTTCCTAAAAGGAATTAATAAATCTAAACAGAATTGTTAAAAATACTATTAAATCCTCACTGTATTCTACCCCAGGCAGAGCTGTTATGTCCTGAAGCATTTTTACACTGTGTGTAGGCCACCAGTCCCTTTAAAACCTACATAGAGACAACCTGCCATACCAGAATAGTTGTATATTATCCACTCTGGACATGGAGGAACTGTTCCTCCACAAGTATTGTTGAGATCTAGTATACGAAGCCCCACATCCTAAATGGTAACACTATGTTACAAGTACCTGTATAAAAGCACTTTAAAGCCTCATTTAACTTAACTCTAAAAATAAAGATCTATTAACAGAAACAAGTTGTAATTAAGATTACTGTTGAGCTAGCTTATCCCTGCAAAGGCGAGATAATAATCTTACATTTACACAGTACGTTTCAGTCTAAACTATCCCATCCAACAAGCCTGATCTTAGACTTACACAGAAGAGCGTTATTAACATACACAAGTAACTCTAAGTAAACCAAACTACACAATTTGATTACCAGCACCTACCAAGCTTGATCCACTCAATGTATGGTTTCCATTTATCTGACTTATCCATCTACCAAGAAATTATCCATCCCTCTAAAAACTGTCCCTCTTGCAGAAGCAATGCACTGGCAATCAACCTCAGCCTTAATCCTTGTGTTCTGCCTAAAAACCAAAACTTCCTTCAATTTCATTCAACCTCTTCTCAAACCTCCATCACCAACCTATCTACCAACTCCCAGAGACAAGCACCAGCAAGGACTGAACCTGGCTTACCTCTAAGAGGATTTGTATATAGGCAAATACACCTGCGGTGTAACGGGAGTGTACTGGTTTTTAAGAGACAGTTTTTTCCACGTTATACTGCACATAGAAGACTTAAACCTCTCTTCCACTACTTCAAAACACTCCTTTCTTGCACGATCAAGTACTCAAACCAAAGGTCAGTCTCAGCAACCAGCTCCCCCCCAGACCAGCCTTCCCCTGTATGTTGTACTTCTGTGGGATTACTGTAATAATCATTAACATGCAAGGAAGGGTTATTCTGAATCACTTGTTTTTACCTTATGGTTACCAAAATAGGTCTTGTTTAAACAGTTGGCTGTCAGGTACCCATAAAGCACAGCAGAGGGAAATCCACCTCCTCCTCGGCAATTGGCATGGCTGTTGGAAAACATTCCCTGATGATATCAGTCTGCACAACATTTTTTTCTTTCTGAATGCTTGCTTCGAGTAACATGAATTACCAGTGTATTAACTTCATTCCAGGAAAAGGTTCCACAAGAAAGCTGTCATTATACCTCAAACCTGCACATTCCCTGGCTAAGCCTTCTCCCAGTTTACATGGATGATGGAGACATTTAAAGCAACGCACCCTTGGAAAAAATCATCTCTATGTCTCTCCCTCTTTCTCAGTCTCTTCCAGAAAACACACCACTGGTGGCAGTGGTCATCAGGACTTGCACTGCACACTGACTAGCCAGATCACAGGGGACAGCTGTGCTGAGATCAGAGTATCGTGATGGAGGGACGGGAAGGAAGGAGTATTACCTGCTATCCATCATTGCACATGATGGCTGTAAGTGTCCTCAGAAGATAAAACAAAATGCTGTAGAAACTGTCAAGAAATAGGAAGTTGTCACCTCTGTGCCCTCTACACCACCTGAGATGCTCATCGTTTTCAAAAGGGAAAACCAACAAATTAATAACCCATAGCTATTTACTAAAAAACCTACTGTAGCTAAACCTTGTATATCCCTCATCCCATCACTGACTCAATCTGAGCCCATATGATGACTCTGTTCTAAATCCTGCATTATAAAAGCACAAAACCCAACTGTCTCAGCACTGGAAACCAAGTCAAGGTTGGCTTGCCCAGGATCTGACCTCCTGTAACCTTCAGGGGAAACTAGAACAAAACAGAAGCATGAGAAGAGGCTGTTAGATCTTGTACTTCATCTCCTTGAAAATGCAAAAAAATGCAGGATTGCCTTCTCCAGTACATCTGCCCACAATCAGCCTGCTCTTATTTTAAACATCTGAAGAGTCATGGGGGGCTTGCACTACACCCAGACTAATATAGGCCACAATACATTTTTCTATTACTGAGTTTTGGCCCAGAATTCATCTCAAACTTTTATTTCCTCAATTTCTCCATTTAGTCCTAGGTATTCTCTCACATGAGGCAGGAAAAAAATCTGATTGCTTTGACTAAAATACATTTCAAATACAGACACGTAGTTAACCTATCTCCCCATACTCAGTCCCAGACTAGAGATGTCTATTTTTGAATATTTCCCTTCAAGCTAGTTCCTCCAGACCCCTGAGTATTTTGTTGCTCTTCTTTGAGCTTCACTCAAATTGTCAATACCTTCCTGTTAAGATGATATTCAGAGTTTTCACATGTGTTCATGACAGAGTTTTATAAAAAGGGAATCCCACCGCTTTGTTCACTAAAATGGTACCTTTTTCTTGACGGCTCAAGCATAAACCATGCTGTTCTGTAATCAAATCCCATTCCAGACTCATGTATTAATTCTCAATCCCTTCCAGCATCCTGATTTGATACCGCTTGCCCCAAGAACTTGCCTTTTCCCCCTACTTATTCCCTACACTCTACTGTCCTGGAGGAATTGTCCTGAAGTTCTGTTTACTCCAAAGCAAAGACATTAGATTCAAAGGTTATAGGTTTTGCCCTATTCAACAAAGCATTTAATTACACACCTAACTTTCACCACTTTCTTAAATCCAGTTGATCTCAGCAAGTAGAGATGAGCTTCAGCATACACTTTAAAAAAAGGTTGGGCGTGCAAGTCAGTGCTCTTCTGAACCAAATCCTCAGTTTCTGTAATCACTTGGATGCTTTACTCTCTGTTTTTGGCAAGAATTGACAGCTCAATGATTTAAGGTTACAGGATTTTAAAAACAAAGCTTCAAGAGAGTCCAAAACTGGCATCATGCTTTCATTCCTTTCTTAAAAGAAGAACAGGAAATAAATATCTAAGTAAATACCCCTCAGTACAGTAATCATTAAGCCTATAGGTTTAAACATGCAGTAAGTAACTCTATATTCTCATTACATCGGTACCCAAAAAATAATAATAAAAGAAAGCCTTGTGAAAATTTTGGAAAGGCTTGTGTATCTCAGCAAGATATGCAGCACACTCCCTGGTAGCTCATTAGCCACGACCATCACTGCGCAGTTAAAGAGAGAGAACAAAGTCGTACATTTCTTAATTCCTATCTCCTAAACACCTTTAAATGGAATGGACATAACTCACAGTTTAAGATGATCTTTAGTGGGGAGAAGGGAGAAGAAGGTACTAGTCTTTGGTTTGGGCCATGGGTTGGCTATCTCCATCAGTGGTCAACCCATATTACAGCAGATGAAAGCTTTATATTCATCACCAGCAACAAATGCAGTTGGCGTAAAAGGAGTTTCGTGGAGAGTATTTAAAATCACTTCCAAATGACTTCCATTGTTTATACACAGAATACTTCACGACCTTTCACTCCCCCTTGTTTTTGGTTTGCACTTTTTGTTTTCTTTGCCTTCTCTTATTCTGCTGCCTGGCAAACACAGGCAGAGGCAAAGCAGGGACTGCAATTAGGCAGCCATATCAAGCTTCATCTGTGGACTACCTAATTGTAAGACTCAAGTTTTGGGAGTAGTGCCATCTCGGAAAGAAACACAGAAGAAAAATTGGAAAATGACTACTTCCTCTCAATCCATAAAGCCTTCCAAAATTCAATTAACATGTTCTAAACTAAACCATCCACACATGCTACAGCACTAAAATGTGTGATTTCAAATATAGACAAGAAAGTAGCTACTCATAGATATTTATCAGAATTATAATATTCTCTGACCATTCCACTTCAACCCTTTTTATTCAAGTGGCATGTGTTGTAACCCTTTTGTACCTCAGTACTTGAGATGAACCAGGAAAATACCTACAGGCAATATAAATAAATTCTGTGACTGCATATGGGATCTCTTAAATAATGCTGCGAACCCCTAAGTCATTCAGAGAACATCCCTTCCATGCCTAGCATGAATACTGTTGTTTAATAATGCATACATGACTAAGTTTGCTGTCTTCCCCACAGCAAATTTTTCTTGTGATTTTACAGTTTCCCAGACTGGAATAATATTTTCACTTTCACAGACTCACTGATGCAACCAATAGGAAAACTACCTCTGTTTCAATTTACTGTGTGATGTGTGTAAATACTGCTAGATAGTGAACACTTGTAGGTAAAACTCTGCAAACAACTTTTTGCCATTTTCTCCTATAAAAGAGAGACAAAAGCATAGAAACTTCTGTGCTGCATTGTACATACAACCACACATCTGTGCCTGCTCACCTCCTTTTCCCACAGCAGCTCAGCATCTCCAGCAGCTTCCAGAGCACTAACACCTGCACCCATCCCAGGTCAGATCTCCAGCTTGCACTAATGGATTTTTTCAGATAGATGGCAGTGCGCAAAGTGCATCCAAGATTGATCCAGGGTCGAGATGCCATTTCAGTGCTCAGGCACTTTAACTAGAGGAATTACTGCATTATCAAAAGCACTTTTAGAAGGATGATGGCTTAGGACCCAATCCTGCTGCACGGTGATAGCATTAACTCTTTGGAAAGGCTGAACTGAGTGCCAAGAATGTAAACATGGCAAAGAGGCACTTAGGATTTTTACTTTCCATTCCTGGGAGCCACAAAGGATTTTTTTTCAAGACATTCTAATAAACATAGTTTTAAAACACAAAGCTAAAAGATGACTAACAACACAAAATCTAAAATGATATTGGATGTTGGATACAGGAGATGATATATCTGATTTTCAAGGGTCTGTAATAGCACCGATTTAGAAACAGTCCTGCAATGAGAATAGACAACTCCAAATCATTCTTATTTGCAAAAATTCTACTTAATTTCGTGCCCCCTTTGTTCTAACAGACGTTGTTGTTAAGAGAGCAGAGTGAAATTTTAACCATTTAACTGCATTTACCCCAGCAAATCTCTTTCTCACAAAAGAAAAATATTAACAAAGCAGCTGAAACAAATAGGACTGAATCTACCTGCACAATTAGTACTTCAGTATCTACTACTTGGGGATTTCAACATAGAGCTATCATGATGTGGAAGCATCCACCATCGTTTTGTTTTCTGTTTGCAGTAGGGGGTTGCTAGGAAACAAAATACTATTGTCTGATTTCATGATCTATTGCCTGGTTTGCCTGGCAATAAAGTCTTCCAAATCTATTACCGGATTATTTTGTATTTTACAGCAAGATTAAGACTAACATCAAAACACATGCACACAGAGAGGAGCAGTAAAAAATGCCTCAAAATTCAGGGGAATGTATATATATTCCAGGCTGAGGAAGATAAACTATACTGAGGAAAAATGAACTCAAACAATCTGGTGATATTTATATATGCACACACTCACACGTGTATCAGCGTTCCTTGACTGTATCTATAGTTTTGCTGACTTGTCAAAGACTCTCTCACTTCCAAGGATACAAAGCCTTCTCTTACTACTGGAGAGCTACTGTACACTGCAAGTTCTGTAAATACCACATGCTGCAGAATGCCTGGTGCGGGCAAGCACACATGCCACCGTAATTTTTGTTCTTGGAATTCAGATCTAGGTTGTTTCAGTGCTTTAATTTCTTTACACAATCTTTTTTTTTTTTTCTTATACATTTGGACAGATAAAAGAGTCAGAGACAATTCCCTACTCTCCCCCTCCCTCTTCGGTTGTAACATAAATAAATAAATTATCAAATAGAAAAATAAATAAAAGCACCAGGAAAAGCAATCTAAAATTGAAAGCCGAAATAGCAAATTTCACGTTCTTTTGACTGTGGCAAGTCTTTGCAAAATGAGAGAATAAAAGATTATGAGAACCAGGCAAATGTGGGTGCCTATCAATGCATTCCCACAACATGACAGGAGACCTCAAATGCAAAAAACAATCATACTTAAAAGCTAAGAGACAGATGAAGAGAGTTCAGCACAAAGTCATAGAGAAAAAGGTTTTAAATAAAACCTGCAAAGTAGTTATTACTCTTTTATGTATATCTACAATTTCACACCATGCACAACATGCACTATTTCAAAGTCCTTTCAACTTATTAATGCCTATGCATTTTATCACTCAATTTTAAATTTGAGAAAAAAAAATGAATGAGGTTCATTGCTAAAACACATCAAAGCTTTTGACACGTTACAACAGAACTCCCAGTGATAAGAAAAAAAGAAGTAGCAACACACAACATAGAAAATATACACTTCATGGGAAGGACCTGAAAGCTTATTGTCTCCCCTGCCCAGAGATGGATTTACTCAACCTCTATAGTTTCTCATAGTTTCCTATCAGAAACGAGGAGCCCCCACCAAACCACATTCAGTATTAAAGAACAAAGCGTAAAATGCAAGCGAGCTTCTTCTACCCCAAACAACAGGCAAGCTACTTCTAGCGATTAGATGAAAGCAGCGGAAGATGGACACGACCCACAACCAATCCCTCTCCTCACCAGGGTCGAACACGGCTGTTCCCCAGCTGATAACCTGCTACAGTAACACTGCTAGTTACAAAACGGAGCCCAGGTCTCCGGGATCCTGTCACCTATAGCTTCACTGAAACCTGTTTTAAAACACTCTCTCAAGGAACGAGGAGAAACAGTAGAGGGATGGGACAGTCTCCTCCCGAGCTGCCACCAAAAACTGTTCTGCCAACTGCAGGGGGGCTGCCGGCGACCTCGCAGCCGCAACCACCCAGCTCTCAGAGGGAAGGAGAGGGAGCGGGAGGGATCCCGGCTCCAGCCCCGGCTGCCCTGGGTGCGCTGCCCGCCTGCCCACGCGTGGGCCCCGGGGAAAGCTGCCCGGCGCGGCGGAGGCAGCGCCGGGCGCGGGAACCCCGTTCTACCCGCGCTGCAGCAGCGACTGCAATTAAAAAAANAAAAAAAAAAAAAAAAAAAAAAGGGAAGAAAAGAAAAATAAATAAATAAATAGCCCGCTAGCAGGAATGGGAAAATAAAAGCCCAGCCTAAACAGGCGGACCCCAAACAACAACAAACACCGGGCGCCCAGGAGAGCAAACTTTCTGACTCACTGGGAAGAGCCGGTGCCCGGGGGGCGCCGGGCAGCGGCGGGGGCGGCGCGCGGCCCCGCGGGAGCGCAGCCGGAGCAGGAGCCGAAGCCGAGCGAGGCGGGCGCCGCCGGCGG